>VZTL01041053.1:13515-40535 GCA_013400535.1 Scopus umbretta
GGCGGCTGCCTGCAGGACCGCGGTGAGTACGGGGCTCCGCGCCGGGGTCTCCCGGGGACGGGGAAGCTGTGGAGGGTGCCCTGCCGTGCTGGAGGGAGGGGGGTGCGGGGGGTGCTCCTTCCTCGGCGGCTCCGCTCCCCGCCTTGCCGGGACCGGGGAGCGAAGGGCACGGTGTCCCCGGCCCGCCCCGGGGTCTGTGCCCTGCTTCTCCCCCATCCCCTCGGTTTTGGCGGCGTCCCCGGGGGCTGCCAGCGCGGTCCGGTGGTTCGGGAGCCGCGGTGCCGCCGTCCGATGGGAGAGAGGGAGCTCCGCCGAGCGCCTCACCTGCGGAGGGGAGCACCCCAGGTGCTGGGCGCCGGGGCGCGGGGAGGAGACAGAGCCGTGCCCCGGCCGGTGCCCCGGCTCCTCGGCGAGCGGGCGCCCGCTGCTCCCCGGCCCGGCTGCTCCCTCCCCTGCGCTGCGGCGGGCTCCGGTGGCGGAACGCTCGCCCCTGTAGGGAGTGCGTGCAAAATGTTTGCTGTCAGATCAGCGCGTGGCTCCGCGGAGCTGGGGTTTGTGCACGGCTGGGGTTCGGACCCTGGCTACCAAACGCCGGGGGCGCCGGGCAAGGGGCTTTTTGTTCTTCTAGACCGCCTGGTGCGATCTGGGGGAAACACGTATACAAGCTGGCTATTGCTGGAGATTTTGAAGTGGCTTTTGCTAAATCACTGAAATATCTTTTCTTACTTTTACGGTGTCGTCTTTGACAGTGACATCTTTCCTCACTGCGTTTTGCATCCTGGGTGTGATAACTCTCCCAGTGAAGTCAATGGCAAAACTGCCAATTGACTTCAGAGGAAGAAGGTTCTGGCCAATGCCGAATACTTTTTGAAGGAAAGGGACAGGGCGGAGGGCTGAAAGGTGGCAAAGTGAGAGAGATGTGTGAAAGAAACGTCATTTTTAAAAGATAGCTTTTTAACCAAAGAGATTTAGCTGCACTGTGTCAGAAATGTCTTCTAGATTTTCATTCCCACTTTGCAGTGGAGAAATACCGGAATGATTTCTTGAAGTGTTTGATATCAAGATGGACTGAAGCCCATTGTTTTACTCACAGACGTTATGAAGTATTACGAGATTAGTATCTTAGACTGTTCCGGTGCTGTGTATCTTTTTTTTTGCTCACTAAAAAGTTGGAAGCAGAGGGAGACCACCGAGGCAATTGGATGGGCTCCCATTGACTTCAGTGGCCTGTGGATCAGGCCCAGAGAGGTTCCATAGAGAAGTAGCAAGGGAAATGTAGTACAGTTTGTAAGGAAAGATGTTGCATAAGCACTTAACTCATGAACAGCCTCCCTCCAGGGAGGAGAAAAATCTGAACGTGCATTAATTTCTTATCCCTTTTTTAAGAACTCTTCCACAACACAGATACAAATAAGAAAGAATGTCGCTGATTAATAATTAAAATGCCCATATTCGTATGGACTACAAGGAAGATTTTATGCAAAAACCCAATCCATTAGCAAATGGGAAGTTCTAGTTCAGAGAACATCCTCTGCTCAGTGCAGTATTTAGATTTGGAGCAGTCAGATATATAATGAAACACCAAACAAAAATACGGATAATCAAATGGCAAAAGCTAGTCCTATACCTGTAACCTGACTAACCACTTTCAGCTGCTTGGAATGCCTTAGAAAGGGAAGTGTGAAGATACACTTTAAAATTTTTCCAAATCTGAGTGTTGAAAGAACCCCAGAAATGCTGCATGTGGTCAACAACTTGTCAAGAATCAGAATTATGCCCATGCTCCATGAAGAATATGACTATTACATTGATATAAATAACCTTTCTCAGTTATGGTCCAATAATAATGTTTCCCTTCTAAGCACAAGTGTGTGTTAATAGGCAAGTATAAAAAAAGTGTGAGGTGCTGCATCTCTTGTTCATCTTTATTTGTAGGCATCTGGTAGAATTGTCATTGAATTGAACTGAATGTGCCACTGATTTTTAACTGTGAACAGATTAAGATGTTCATGTTACAATGGAAAAAAAAACCCTGTAAAAATGGACAAATGCTTCACTGGTTATCTATTCTCTCTTTGCAATTACGTAGGGAAGACAGAAACCTCCTTTTAAAAATGTCACATTACAGGTTCCTTTCTAATTTCCCTGTGAATTCAAATGTTTCTTTTATCATGTGCCATATATGAGCTGAAGGATACATATTTTATGGAACATTGCATGGAGAAAAAATTTTCTTTGGGCTGCTTTGTTGCTTCCTATATTCTCCACTCTATCATCTGTTTACTAACACATTATAATGCCACAATCTATTTTTGTTGATAATACTTTCATTTCAAGTCAAATGTAAAGAATATGGTGATTATTTCCATATTAAGAGTTTGGACTGGGTTTTTGGGGGGGAGGGTGGTGGTGGTTTTTTTTAAGGTCGAAAGCAATGCTTAATCCTCTTTTCTTGCTTGGATGAAGAGAGTCAGCAGTTCTAAAAATGAGGATATATATTTACATAAATCTTCAGTTTTGCTCTGAGAGCCATTGGTTTGAAATTCTGTATTCTTTTAATTTTGGTGTTCCAACACTTATTCTTCATATGTGCCTATGGAAATGCAGCCAGATGTTCTTGTGGACAGCATCTCCAAAGCAGAAAGTCAGGTTTTTTAGGCTTGACTGTAATTGGCATACTGTGTAAGATTTCAGTATTTAAAACAGGGTTGAAAGAAGTCAGATAACGAAGTGCTGGGAAACGCCAGGAGATGATTCTGAATATCCGTTACTCGCTTTTAGCATCTTTATAAACTTCATCTTGTTTTGAAGAGTAAGTGCTCTTTTTTTTATTCAGATATACCTTTTTCTAGACTATTGCAAATTTGCTGTCCCTTGCCTGGCTCTGAAACACGTTTATGCCATTGTATTGCCATGTTTTTTAAGTGAAAGGTAGCAAGTGTTTACCGGTCTCTTTGTGTTTGAATCTAGGAAGCAATACGAGCGGGATTGTTGAAAGTCACCTGGATTTTGTAATTATTACACCTTTAAAAACTTCTTCAAAATAAATTTGATTGTTTGTTAATCCTAGAACACATTTGTCATATAATTTATTTAGGACTGTATTCTTCTATCCAGCAATTTAAGAACAAAAGCCTCCGCTGTAGCTCAAATCAATCAAAATATTGGTTTTAGGTTATACATTGTACATATGGAACCTGGCATGTAAAGCAGATGGTATGTAAAATTATGCATAGCATGTCTGGAAAGCCATACAATATCTAAATGCAGTGCAACAGAACAAGGAAAGAGTGTCACATGCAACTTAAAATATCAATTGCTGGCCTATGTCTAGTCCCAGCAGCACTTTGGTTTTGCACACATGTGGGTTCAATTTTCTCTTACTTCAGTCAGGACATTTCCTTGATAATACGGTCTTCTCTAGAAAAGCGTGCAGCCTGAAATAATATGCTACTGGTTAAATGAAATAAAGATGGATATACAAGAAAAACTAGTTTAGTTTGGTTTGGGTTCAGAATAGAAATGCATGCAAATTAAAAAAAAATGATCAAGAACAGAACTTCTAATCTTTTAAGGGAAATGGCCAGAGACTGTTTGCTACCAAAATTGTGGTTTTCTATATTATTTATGCACTTGGTTTGTCCCACGCAGCGATAGCACTTAATAGTGCTTCTGCCCTGTTGCATAAACGCTGTGGTAGCTCCACACTCTCTCTCTCTCTCTCAAGTCTTACAAATCTGTAAGCACAAAATTTCTTCCTGAACAAACAAGCATTAGTGTGCATTGTTAACACAATCAGATGAAATGGTAAGTGCAGAAAGATTCACATCAGCAAAACCCTTAAATAAATATTAGACTTTAAGCATGTGCTGACCTCAAAGGGACCTAATCACATGTTTTGTTGAACAAAGATGCTTTCATGATCAATGACCATGAAAAGTAATAATTTTCTCAAGTTTATTCAAGTGACTAAGTCTCTGGTTATAAAACGTTGTCAGCATCAGACAACTTCAGTTTTTAACTTCCAGGGGAAAAGCTTTAAATATTTCTACCTCTCTTTTTTAATGTTTTGTGTACTTTAGAAGTACTTCAAGTTCTTAACTGTTTTAAAAGGGTTGCACGGCTGTACTCTTTGATATTTCTAATCAAAATGAACTTTTGATTAGATGTGAAGATGTGAAGGATAAAGTTTATAATGAAGGACTACCACAAAGTGAACTCTAGGTATAATATCAGGAACACTTACTGCATAAGGTAGACTTTAATAGCCAATTTTGTAAGATCCAGACATTTTTCAAGGAGGCAAATTGAAGGAATGCCCCCATGCTTAAACTGTTAAATATCCCCAAACATTTTTAAGGTTTTTTTTAATGTATCCGAGTTGACAGAGAACGTTTCACACTACAAAAAATGGTAAGTCCTGTACGTTTCGCGCACTAGCACCTTTAGTCCTTATGCATCTTACTGCTTGCAAGAGTGTTGCTTGAGAAAATACAGCTCTCTGTCTGGGGGATTAAAGTAACGCATTTGTCCTGATATGTTACAGAACAGTGTCTATCAATCCATTTCTCCTTTGGAGCTGAAAGAACTTTTATCCATTCAAATCACTGTAATACAATCTTGTATTATAACGGCTTGAACAATCTTGACTGCACACAGTTGCTGGAGTCTCCAAAGGACTGTCATAAATAAAACTATTAGACTGTATTATAGCAGACACATATTCAGAGTCTACCAAGGGATGACAGAATTTTACATTGCAGCACAAACAGCTAAAAAATAGCTGCAAATACCAAAAACGTTTGGTAGAGGGACTTCATGAACCAATTTGTAATCGAGATACATATACATGCTATTATTCCTTAAAAGTATGTAAAGGAAATATTAATGGATTAATCCTGTGTAGAATTAAGTGGAAACTGAGCCAACGAATATGGGATTTGTCCTCTGCAACAGGTACTTAGGCTTGCTCAGCAACGTGTAAACTTTCTGCACTAGCTGACAGACTTTCAACCTACATCAAAATCTCCCTTTGCAACCTGGCATTGCTGCTATGATGACAGCATTAGAAAACTGGCTTCTCATGGGAGACAAGTCAGTTTACATCAATGGAAACGGATTTGCACTGCACCCTGGATTCTGTGCAGACAGGTTTGTTTTTATTTTTTCTCTTACCAGACACTATTATAGAAGGTATGACTTTTTGCCAGGTATACAGACACAACTGCGTTTGGCAGAACCTTAAATGAACTTAGAAACATAGTTGGTAATGGATGTGTAAGGATGGTGTCTGTTGTTTTGTTTTCTTTTAAAAGAGAAAAAAATGTGCTCCTTTATGAAAGATCCTTAAGACAGAAGTAAAACATAAAATAAATGCAACTGAGATTAAAAATAAAATTATGAAAGTTGAGTTACCTAACATGTTCTGGCCACGAAAGAAGTAACTACAGCTGACGTACCAATAGGATGGGAGCTTCAAAAGAACACAAAAGCCAGAAAATAACCATTTCCCATTTTGGAAATCCAGATGGCCCTAGCAGATTTTGTGTGTATTTGTATACACATTTATCTGTGTGTATACATGTGCATATATATGTACAATTTTTTTCTTTCAATATCAAAATCTGTATAATGCCCTACTTTGTTACCGTCTGGTTTCCTCACCCCAGCAGGGATCTGCTGGTTGTTCTTCCTTTCTGACCACGAAGATACAGAGGAAGATATGACAGCACAATAAATAGCTGAGAGTGGTTAAACTGCTTCCTGAAGGTAAAACAGCAGGGTCCAATGGTTCTCCTGCAGAATGTTTTAAACCCAAAGGCTATAAATAATAGCCAGTGCTGCCAAAAGCTGTTTTCCCATNAAAAAAACAAAAAGAAGAAAAAAAAAAAAAAAAAAAAAAAAAAAAAAAAAAAGTAACTGAATCCTGAAAAAAGGAGAAAACAAAATGAATCTTCACTTCAGTGTCTGAAGCCAATGTTACATTATGTCCTGAAAAACATGAGTCTGAAAGATATTTTGCCAGCTACAGGCTAGTGTCATCTACAATCACAGTCAAGATCTTCCTGTTAAGACTTGAAAAAGCAACTACACTCTTACACTGAAGAACCAGGAAAGATTATCAGTGAATGTAATGTGGAGCTTTAGGAAAACAGAAGACGACAGTAGAGCAGAGGTATTTAATACAGTAAATAGATACACCATTTTTTAATATCAACTTTTGATTCTGAAAAGACAGTTGACTGGATTGAGTGAGCTAACTTTGGCATGATGTCAGAAGTAAGATTTGGGGAAAATTATTTTAGATAATTTGCTGCTGCATATCCTCACCTTTGTAACTTCTGTATAGGTATAAATAATGTCAGAGGTGGCAGCAAATCCTTCCTATTTATAATTTCACATCCCTGCCTCTGGTAAAAAGATTAATCTCCAATGTAAACTAAACCAGATTTGCAGTAGTAAAAAAGTCTATCAGTGTAGAGTCTATCAGTATATTCAAACAACATGCCTTTATTTGTCTTCTGGTGGAAAACTACATTCCTGAATGGTGATGCATCGTCTGGCTAAAATAATCTATTACAATCTTTTTGGTAAATAATTCCAAAAAAGAAAATATGACTGATAAGCTTTTTACCAATCACAGAGTTTTTACTCAGAGGTAGAAAAGATTTGAGGAGAACTAGTGAAAATTTGTTCTAGGGTTAGAAGTTCTGAGTTTGCATATACCAAACAATTCTGGTTACAACTGACATTGTTAGCCCCTATTTCAGTATCCTATATTCAATGGTTTCTGACATAAGAGTGAAATTCACTTCCTTCAGGTATAGCCAAACAACCCGGGTTTCAAAAAGTTGAATTGTGCAACTGCAGAAAATGGAAACCCAGGTCTTCATTTAGATCTACCGAAAAACATGTTTTGTTTCTGTGGTTGCTTTCCCAGCAGTTCCTTCACAACTGCTCCCTGGCTGCTGGTGAGTTAGATCCAGGTGAACATAAATGAACAGCTCTTTCCTCCCTTGTATGTCGGACCTACAATTGTAACTGCCTTTGCTTGTCTCCTGGAGGCTAGAAAAGAAACTATTTATGGTGTAGATGCTTCACAGACATTTTTGTGTACCTCCACCTTATACAACTTAATAGCAAGAACCAACAAAGGATGAATTTCATGACAGAAGCTTTACTTACCAGCATTATCCCTGAACAGGAATTATTTTCTTTAACAAAAATGGAGAGAAAAAGATTTATCTGTCATTCAGTTTTGTCATCTTTCTTCTGTAACAAAGCAAACTAGAAATTTTTGCTTTGTTTGTTTCAGAACCAAATAGCATATATAAGTTTCTTAAAGATATGTCATTTTTCTTTTCTTTTCAGCTTTATTGGTGGAAAAGCAGGGAAGAATTCAGTGAGAAGAGGGGAAAAAAAAGAAAAAGGGATAAAAATATTTTTAAGCTTTCAAATAATTTTGTTTTACACAAATATATCTGATTAATGCCTCTTTATTATTCATCACCTTGAAAATATTCTGTATGAAATTAAAAAAATCCATTTTTTAATGTCACTTCAGAATGGATCAAAACATTTTATTACAAAAATCTTGTCTTTGAAGATATTTCAGTCATCCCTCATGAAAAAGTTGACGCTGGCTGAAATTTCTTTGAAATTTATGTTTTTCAGACAAGAATTTCCTTGAAACCAAAGCTGTCTGTAGAAAAGATGTATTTTCATACATTTTTTGTGCTATGATCATAAACCAATTAAAAGACATATTTTTCTTTTTTTTATCTATATGGTGATTTTTTGTAAAAATAAGAAAAAAATCAAAACCCCAAATAAGTCCCCAAAATATTGACACAAGTCTCTTGATTTGTCCCTAATCAAAATGTTTTTCTTTCTAAATTTTTAAGATTTTTAACTTCCTTTTGCAAATTCCAAAAAGAACTTCAAAAGCTCCAAGCATTTTTCCTGATGCGGAGAATACTTCTTCACCAGTTCTAGAGCGCACACCGTTGGGTAGATCATGGTTTTAGTCTAGTGAATAAAGTGGAAGTATTGGAAAGGTAACCAGGCACTTTCTTGGAAAGGCATTTCGTAGTGGAGGGTTGCTTATTATTTCATTCCTGAATACAGCTCATGCATTGAGGCAGACTTAAGGTGATAACAGAAAGAAAGAGGGAAGGAAGTCTCTCTTTGCCATAACTAAAGAAAATAGTGAGTGGGAAATCAGGTGTGTCTTTTCAACAATTTTAAGAGGAAAATGTCCTCTGACTGAACTGTATTTAGGCTCAGGATGTAGGTTTAAAAGACATTCAGTGGTCATCTGGAAAGAAATCTGATTTACTGAGTCTACTGTTTCAGGAATTTATTGTTGTTTATGTGACTTGACATGTATCAGTAAGTAGTGCTTATGAACAAGACAGCTTGCCTCTGGACTCGGATGTATATCAGCACTGGTGCACTGGATCAATACGGAAAGCACAGCATGGACATGCAGTGTAAATTCCCAGCACGGTGATAGACAGAAGCTGGCTACACACTTCTGTTTATCCCCCAGGGACACAAGAGAACAGATTTGTCAGGGTTTGTCTCTCTTATTCCAGTAATAATGAGAGATTAATTGGGAATGTTTACTGTTGGGAGACTAATTGGGAATGTTTGTTGTTGTTTAGATTTTTTTTTTTTTCTATTACAGCTGCATTTCTGTGCCTTGCCTATATTTTTAATGAGTAAGCTGAATGATACAAGACCTCCCTCTAGCCTGGAGGCCAGATAAGTACAGCCACTTCCATATGGTTAAGCTCCCTTACCCTCCCGAGCACAGGCTGCAGCTAGCCTGCCTCTCAGGAATGGTCCTCAGGCTGGGCTAGTGGCCTAGTTGTGCCCAGGAAACCCTTGGGAGATGGCTGGTCAAGTAGTCAAGGTCAAAAGAGGATCAGGGACTGCCCTGAAATTTCATATTTTAGAAAAAAATAGTTCCAGGGCACGGATTCATGCCCTGGCACTATTTAATTCACTTGCATAGATGTAGTCTTACTATTATTTATGTTAGTATGACTCCAAATACATACACACTGTTTATTCACTTTTCTCGTTAGGAATGAACTCCACTGATTTAAGTGGTGTTACTACAGCACAGCATGATGTTTTTACAAATAATGTAAAAGGGGCATAACATTTGTTTGTAAGCAGTCATTAACTGTGGTATATGCAATAATGTTATGAAAGTAGTGGAAGATTTAAACATGGTAAAATAACTTAGGAAATAGTAGCTACTTTTCTGGATAGTTTTCATTTTTCATAGTTACATTTCTCATTGAATGCTGGGATCAGTTTATCCAGAAATTGCTGTTATAGGAAAGCTATTATCTATTTACAGTGTATTTGCAGCAGAAGTTTGTAAAGTATTGAAAAATCTGGTTTAGAAAAGTGAGGGTACAAGCACATCTTCTCAAAGATTCATTACTAACTTTTGTCAGAGAATTCAAATGGAGACAAAAATCCTTATTTGGTAGAATATTCAGTATTCTGTGTGTCAGAAAAAATCGTGATAAACCTTTTAGGGTGTGGTCTCAGAAATCAAACTCCTTTAAAGTTTAAAATACAGACATCCTCAGCTAACTGAAAATTATGCTTACACAGGATAGATGGATCAAATTGTAATAAGTATTGTATGACAGTGGACTAATTACAAAACAAAAACAATATTTCAGTTAGTTGTGGAGGAAAAATACATTAATTTATAGTGGTTCTCATCACACGTTTTTATTTCTTGGTATTTAGCATCACTGTTGCATCTTTTGCAACACCTACAAGTCATTTTCTCTACTCTTTCTTCACCTTTTACTGGTGAGCTTTTGCAAGTTTTTATGATGCTTTCATCAACGCAGGATAGAACGACTTCAAAAACAGTGAAAATTACCTGGGTGTGGGTAAATAAAAATGTTGCCTAGGAGAGATTCTACTTCTCACTCTAATTCTTTAATACCAGTTTTGTGGTTCTTGCGTTGCATACATAACTTACAGTGCTCTTGGGGGAAAGTTACCTAGCAGAGATATAATACTTTCCTACCAAGGGTAAAATAATTGCCTCCAAATGCTGTGACCCCAGGTGTGTGGTAAGACCAAATCTCATGGGGAAAGGTCATGAGGTCCCAGTGCCTTCTCTGGGCAGTACTTTCAGTTAGGGCTCTGGCAAGCTGCATGGATTTAATACTGTTGGTGGTTTCAAATTGGGAGAAAGAACAAACCTAAACCTTTTAGCTATTTCTTCCTCTAAGTGATGCTTTTAGGATATGTCTCAGGGGAGTTTCAAGGAGTCTTATTTAACTATTGCATAAGTACATATACAATGAACCTGATGGACCCAACCTACAAAAAACTGTATGTGTATCTGATAAGCAAACAATAGCCAAATATCAGTTTCATTATTCAGTAGGAGTTATTTGGCTTGACCCACAAAGAAGTGAAGATTTTTGTAGAAAATTGAAACTTAATGAAGCGTACCAGGACTTTGAGCTCAGCTTTGGTTTGGAAGTTGGGATGACATATAAGTCACTTACTTTGCCTTCCTATTGAAATCACTGAGTTCCCTAAAATTCTTCACACTTGGAAAATTATGTGTAATATGCGACTCCATAAATTTATTTAAAAACAATAGGGTAGTAACAGATATGGAAAGACCCCTGGTAAAAATCCAAGAAAGGTACTGTATGATTGTTTATGATATACCTGTAGATATTGATTTTTAATTTATTCTTACATATATATTGTACACACTCTCACTAAAATATAAATGCATTTTATCACTAGGTATGGGATGTAATGATTAAGGAGAACTGAGTATGTTCTAAAAAGTTTAACTTCTTTATCAGTGATACTTAAAAAGGAAGAGTTAAATAAGTAGTTCTAAAGCTGGCCTGGATCTTTGGTGTGTGGCTGAAGCACGTCTACTAACTACAACTGCAGTTCCTGTTCTAAAGAGCATCCTGCTCCTTGCATCCTTCCTTAACACCTCTGGTGCCTCTGCCTTTATCTCTCCTCTTCCTTTGGTTTGGTCTGCAGTGATGGTAGCTCTCAGTTGATGAATACAAGGCATGCAGTCCAGAAGAGGAACTCTTACCAAACATTGCTAAAGGATAGTGAACTAGTAACCAGTCTCAAATCTGGGGCAGACATAGTTTGAAATTTCTTTAGGTGTCTTTTGTTCAAATATGAGACTTTTAATCCAGCCTATTTCATGAAGAAAGCCCCCAAATAATGACCTAGCTCTGCAAATCTCTTTGCAGACTGCCTTGATATCAAAACATCATCATTTGTGGCAATAAATGTAAGCATCTATTAAATATTTCAGCCTACGTTGTAAAGGTACTTTGAACAGATGTTAGTTTGAGACATCCAGGGAGAAAGATCATGACACATTTGGTGACAGTGTGGTACTGTTGCCAATAGCTTCCTATAAACTCTAAAAAAGCAGCTGTTACCCCAGCCAAAATTGTACCTTCCTCTTTAATGCTTTCAGCAGGTGGCAGGCCTTACTCTGACCCCCTAACTAACTGGGAAGCTGCTGTTACAGTAGTGGAAACCTCTCTATTAGCCTGGTCCTACCACCATTTGGCACATGCTATAGCAAAATTGTTCTAGCCCGGCTGTGTCAGCTGCCGCCTCAAAAGTGATACTGTCCGCTTATACCTCAAAGTGTAACTGTCATACATACGCTTAGTGCAGTATGGTTCTTAAAAGGCATTTTAATCTGCTGGCATTTTAGTTCGTAGGCCTCTGGGGTCAGGTTGAAAAATTACACTAATGCTGAACTTACTCTAATATTCTGGGCAGCCTTCTGAATTTTAAATAACTATCCTCAGAAGGCCATGCCTTTCCAAAATATCTTTAAGACTGCACACAGAATTTTAAGCTAGTTCAGTTAATAGCACACCAATATGCAGACTCAAATTTATAAACATGCAGGGTAAGAATCTCTGAAATTATACATACCAGCAGTTATTTTTCATTATTTGAGTATCTGGCCCATAGACTGCTAAATATATGAGTACTGTGTTACTTTAATTGTTAATATGTGCATCTGAATTAGCTGTTCTGCATTGTTGGTTTTGTAGTTTACTGCCCACTGAAATATGTTGGATTGTTTTGAAATCAAATATTTTGAAACCTATATAGAAAATGATCCTTTTATAATCTGGAATTAGGCAAGGTGAAAGATATGGGTCTATTTTTCCAAACAATGGCATTCCTTAATCTCTTCTCTTACATGTATGTAGAGAAAAAACAAGATTACCACCTCTTTTGTGTTGAGAAAGATTTATGTAAGTATTTCATATGTAGCTTATCCAGTATTTGTTGCTTCTCCCAGTGCCCTACTTGCATTGTTACTGATTCTTATCACACAGCAATCCTCATGCTCCCCAGACTGTGTTTTACAGCTGCTTCTTCTGCTGTAGCTTCTTCTATTGCAGAATTGAATCCGATGATCCTTGCTTGTCCAGCCCAACCCATTGGGCTCCTCCTCTGGTCCTCTACTACCTCCTCCGGTCTGACCCTGATGCCACCCTCAGACTGTTTCCAAACTGCAGATTGCAGCGGGCATCCAGCCATGGAATGGGACCAGCTTTTGGGCACAAAATAAACCCCACTGCTTCTAGGCAGGGACTGCAACCCGTTAGCCATCTGTTCTGCTGGATCGTTAGGGATAAAGGCTACCCAGAGGTAGTTTTTAGCAAGGCCTTGAGCAAGTGTACCTTTCCAGTTTATCTGAACCTCTGTTGCTAACAGCCTTAGAGGCATGCTAGATCTAGCTTTCTCTTACATTGAAATCAAATTTTGAAAAGCTGAAGACAGTTCCCAGCTCACAGCACATCTTCTTAGTCAGCTTGGCTGGAGCTGTTCTCCTTTGGGAGGAGGTCTTTTAGAGCCAGAGGGAAAGGAAGGATGAGCTCAATATATTCCTTGTTCTACCAGCTGCCACCAAATGTATTCATCCTCCCTCCAAGGAACTGTGAGTCCATATCCATTCGCACTGTGCACCCTGATGAGGCAGAATGACATCTTCTATGATAGGTGATGAGGCTGTGGTTCCAACCTCTTTTTTTTTTAATCATATCTAATGAAGAATTCCAAAACAGATGTGTTTCACTGTTGTGTGTTTAGGAGCAGAATAAAAAAAAATTAAAAAAAAAATAATAAAAATAAAAAAGAACAAAAGGCCTAGGATGGCTGCTACAGTGAAATCTTGAAGCATACCGTATACCTGGACTGTGAGAAAAAGATATTCTTTGGTTTCCCAGACAAGTCATGGTCTTTTCTGAGTGCTCCCGCAAGCTCTAGGAAGAAGGTTTAACAACTGCACATCTACCCTGTGTTGGAAAAAACTTATTAATTTCGGCATATGTCCAGCCCTTTGCTAGTTAGGAAAGAGTTTCTAGAATGCTTCTTTGGCTCCTTCTAAGGTCGTGTCTTATTTTTAGATTGACAGCAAACTGTGCCTGGTAGTGACATCTGCAAGCTATTCTTTCTGGGGCTGAATGGTTGCTTTTGTGCTAGATGTGTGATGCATAATACACCAGTTCTGCTCTTTGAGTAGAAGGAGGGCAGGGTTTGCTTCACAGGGTTTATTTTATCCTTATCTTGGTCTAAAATCATTGGCTTCTTAGGAACTAGGTGACTTTTTTTGGTTGGTACTTGAGGTAGATAATAATTCTGATTCTCCACAGGAGCCTTTTGATACAAATATGCTGCAAATACTGCAAATAAGAAAGTAATGATAATGCTTTATATTATTTGCAAAAAAAAAAAAAAAAGAAAAAAGAAAAAAAAACAAAACAGAAGGAAAAATAAGATTACACAACTCCACAAATAATCCACCACTTCATTATACAAATTGTTCTGTTAATATATATATGCATTCAGTTGTATAGAAGATGTAAAGTTGTATCAAGAAATCCCTATGTCTTTTGATGTTTCTTTCGGTGTCTCTTTCGAGAGTTCTGGTTGGAGTCCTTACGAGGACAGAGTCCTCCTTTCAAACTATTCTGCTTGATTAGTTGTCCTTTTTCTCATTTGGGGATATCTTTGCTGAAAAAAAAAAAAAAAAGGATCAAAATGGCATTTCATTGCCTTTTTCTTCCTCTTGGGAAATACACATGCAGTTACCCTTCTTTTTCTGAACTGCAGTTGTGATTCTTATCCAACAGATTCAGCTCCTGAATATGAAATGAAATATTGTGTTACCTGCTTTCATCATGCTAAGTGATCCATCTCAATTCTTCACTTATATGAAGAATGACCTATGCTTTCTTATCCTTTCCTCTCTTCCAGAGTTTGACACAGAATTTCAATGTCACAGGAAGAAAATAACAGCATTACATCTATGCAAAAATAATCTACTTTATCATATATCATTCTCAGTAGCATCACGCTTTCACCTTTTTCAAAATTAGATGATAGATTAATAAATTGGTGTTTCTTCCAATCATAATGGAAACTGTGACCACTTAACATGCTCATGCCCTCCCTGTAATTGAAATTTGCAGATATTAATGAGATTATAGCAGTGTTCTGTCAATAAATATTATCAACTGAGTTCATTTATGTGGAGGTCTTGGGATTTCTGCAGAATAATTTTGCATTGTCACTCTAAAGATGTCATTGTAAATCTAACAGATCCTGACTACCTTTTTTAATTAACTCAAGTCTTCTCAAACTTTATATAACATGTCACTGTCTTGCACATGTAAGCAGGCAGGGAGAATGCACGCTGACTTGTCTGTTGCTTATGAAGAGTTACAACTGTTTGGAGCCTTGTGGCACCGATAGATTATCTAGCTCTATTCCACGTGTAACTTGTTCCTGAATGAATATATGTCTCTCCTGGGCAAAAACCATCCAGCACTGTCTCTAGGAGACACAGCCCAAAGCTCCTACATAGCTCCTATGTGGCAGCTTTGCAATAAAATTGACCCTGCTGCTAACAAACTACTTAGTTACTCATGCAAAGCTGCTGGAAAGAGACGACTCCCTTTACGCAGAGCCTGGCATAGCCAAAGCTGAACGCTTACATGCACCCAGAGAACAGGAACACTGTATGTAATAGCACCACTCGATGACACCTGCTGTACAAATATCATCCTTGGAGTCGTTCTTAACTACTTTAGTTATGTTCAATTACTGTGAGGAGTCAGTGCTCAGTTTTGAAGGGGTTACAAGTTTCTGAAAATGTCTCTGAACTGAAATTTCCAAGATGGGCCTATTGCTGTAGGTACCTGGAAAGTTCAAGGAAAATGGTTTTTCTTTTTAGCTTTAAGGAAAACTCCATGATCATGTTAATAATTAAAAAGCAAAGGACTTGAATATTTTTAATGCCTGTGAAAACTGAAACTTCCAGGGCTGGAAAACAGAAATAGTTAAATCCAGAACCATCACCCAAATAAATCTTTCTCAAAATGTATTTGGTCATTCCAGTGAGATATGACTCCAACTTTTCAAAAAGTATATAGTGCAAGATTTTTTTCTGAACTTGTCAATAAATGTATTTCTGTATATGTTTTTGTAATTATTTGAAGTATACTGAGCATTCAAAGGAATGAGGGAGATCTCTTGTCCTCTGTATTTGGCATGAAGGGTGTCCTAATGTGCATTTTCAGCTTTTCATTGAAGAAGAGTGCTATCCTGTAGATTGCTTACAGAAAATGGGAGAGTCTATATCTGAGACAGGCAGTCAAATGACATTGTATAATATGCAGTCAGCATATTTCAAACTGAGAAATCTTTATTCTCTTGTTACCTCCCTTTCATGTTTTCTTTTAAAACAACATCACCAGATAACCTTGGAAAAATCCTACTAAAAGTCCACCTAGTGAGAGAAAACTAAAGCTGTCATTGTGCAAAAATGTAAACTTAGTAAAAATAACTTTTATTGCAAGTACTACCTCCCAATTTTCCATGCCTTGTATTTTCAAAAAGGTCAGGGAAAATTATTATATTTTTTCCCCCCGACCTTAGAATCTGTGTCAGCACAGTTTATTTTTTATTGGAACCTGGCACTGGCATTTCTCTGGTGCTTCTCTGAAGGTGCTATCTTTTATTTTTAAATAAAAGCAGAAGATCTGAACAAAAGCACATAAGTCTCTAGCTGTGACCATGAAAAAAAAAAGTAAAAAAAAAAAAAAAAAAAGAAAAAAGAGTTAAGACTTTGTCTTTTTTGCAGTGAGAGTGATTGGCACTTGGATTTTACTACTTGACATAGTCTAATTTTAGGTGTGAATAGTCATATTGCAAAGCTCTTTGTATCTGCACTGGGCCTGAATTTGTCTTTGTGATGTGCAAGAATTCTGGCTCCATTTCTAATTGCCTGAACCCTGCTACAAAACTAAGCCATCCCATATTTTTTTCCAGTTAATTGAGAAAGAACTTCTGTGCTGTAGGAGACTTTCTGAAGAAATATGACCTAAAGATAATTTAAATAAGAAGAGATTCCAAAAATAATCAGTATCCCATCATTAAAATAATTTTCCTGACAATAGAAATTCATAAAATCATGCCATGACTTTCAGTATCATCTCTGAATTGCTTTCATGCCCAGGATATTTCCCTAGTATACTCACTGAATTTTCCAAAATTAGATCTATGGCTAAATAGTATATGAGTTAAGGAATTATTCCCCCAAAATTAATCTTCTTCACTGCATTCATTTCAGAGACATAAGTAGGGAATTAATTAATAAAATACATTCAAAAAATTATTGCAGAAACCATTACAGTTGATTTCTCTGCCATACTCCAGGACCACCTCTTCTTTTTTTTTCTTTTTTTTTCATAAGCTTTATTTTTTAGTTTAATTATTCTACAGATTACCAAATGCTATTGCAATGCTCAGTGCAGTATCAGAACAGAGGAAAAGGTGAGGCTCTCTGCAAACTGTACCTGCACAAGGTGATCTTCACTGTGAACTTATAAAAATAGCTGCTCTTTATTTTTAATTGATTATGTATTTAGAAAACTATCACATCTCTATTTTTCATAGGAGTATGTCCATGGGCTCTGCCAGTGTGAACATCCTTACATGAGATTAAATGCTTAGTCACATATTTCAGTCTTTTCCTTTCTTTTACTTTATAAACCAATTCATGCACAGGCATATATTGTATTTCAACACGGACTGAGTTTTGGAAAGATGTTCAGCTACTGCTTCTTTAATATTTAATACTAGTTTTAAAAATGATATCTTTACGTATTTCCAGTAAATTGGAATATTTTTTTTTTTACTTTTCTATCATTAAAACTCATTACTTTGTACATTCCCATAGAATGTACATTTCAGCAAATTAGGTTTTTCATCTAGCTGAGTTATTGAATTTATTTTCCTCCCTTTTATATATCTGTGCATTTTCATTTTTTGAAATGTGCTATTCCCAATAATTTATAAGGAGACATAAGATGCCTGATGGGACTGAAGGTGTTCAAATACTCAGTAAAAAAGACACTATTCCACTAGTAGGAGGGAGATGTCTGTACTGGAAATGGTCAACAGCTCCTGTAATTTTTAATATGATTGAAACCACAGGGTTCTCTCTCATAAGACAGACACTATTTCACAAAACTCTCTCATGTCTTAGCTCACACACCTACCACTTGAATATGTGACCAATGACTGGAACAAATTCATTTTATTGGACATTATGCCATAAATAGACCAAATTATAAGAATTTCCAAAATAAGGAAACTGCTTTTCAGGATATTCTTTCACAATATGAACTTTAAAAAATATTTTAAAGAAAAACATGGGGGAAAAAAATGAACTTTATCATATCCAGACTAAGGTCTCTTCAGGTATTTCCTGCATCTAACAGAAGACAACTGTTTAGCTTTTCTATTAAAGTTGGGTACTCCACAGTATTTGCTTGTTACAGGGTGAGTAAAAAAGAGAATGCTGCATATTCCATTCCCAGCATGGTAAGAGGAGCATGGTGGCATGATCAGAGCATTGCTGTTGCTAAACGTAGAAACTTTGCCTTGCTTTTGGAGGACGTTGTGATCTGAAAATTTAATCTATCATATAAAAAGTTAATTACAGCTTCTGCAGCATCAGTAACAGTAATTCCATGTATAGTTAAAGGTGAAGTCTAGGGCAAGATGTATAGGCTTCTCTATAAGTTGTTGGAAGAATCTGATCGCATATTAATGTTTTTAGTTGGATTACATTGAAAAGTGAAGTATGGGGGGGTATAACTACAATAATGTACACATTCATAATTCAGAAGTGTGTCCCCAGGTATCTTCATGCTGAGTCCTGTTGTCACACTTATGAATGGTGTATGAGATGAAGCATGTACTAAGAGGTAAGCCATACCCGTGCTCACTGTCCTTAAGGATGATGACAAAAAAGCGTATCAATGTGTCAACTGCCATTTTTCAGAAATATTCCATATCCATCATTTCTTACTCATTCTTTTCTTCACAAACCTGCTAGTTTGTATGTGTTTGCACAAAGTCTGAACTCTCAGGTGCCCAGGGTCTGCTCCAGTTCCCTCTGCCCAGCTCTGCAGAGCAGCAGGATGACCACCACGGCTGGGGCTCAGGGAGGGGGTATCCTGCATCAGCACAGAAACAATCATGGTCCAGGGAGGAAGACCCATGGTGGACACCCTTCTCTGTGGCATAAATGTGAAGATGTGTGGTCGAGGAAAAGAGTGGAAATGTTCTGAGGATGTCGGGGGGCACTGGCAAAAGGGCAGGGTGTCAACTCAAAGAAACAGGCAGTGAGTCTTTTGGGTTCAAAACTGGCTTGTGTGGCTAGCTGGACCTGTAGGTCCAGCTAAACATAATTTTCCAAGCATTTTTTGAGGCTGGGTTAAAAAAGAGCTATAGGAACAGAAATCAGAGTTGCAGTGTGCTAGTGATAGCTGCATAATTTTCACTACTTTCTCAAGAGAACCTGTGGCATAACAGGGAAGGAGTTTTAGTGTACAACCATCTAGTAAACCCAGCTCAAGACTGTAATATCCCCCATACCAGTAATTACAACTGCCTTTGATGACAGGCCTCTCTTTGCCCATTGTACCAGGTGTCTGTGATCTGAAATAGGTCCCACCTTGGGTGAAAACATGGAAAGACAGCGGGCTCTCTGCGGTAGCAGCTCTCCTGAAAGTGAACTAGTGTGACATGAGCTGTGCTTCCAGCATGACTGCAGTGTAGACATCCCTTTGAGATTCCCAGGTAGGACAAATTTTCAACAGCTGCCTTAGTAGCTAATTAGCCCTATCCATGCTTTGATATGTGGTTCAGTCACTACATGATGAAAAGTCTTATTTACATATTTTCCACCTGTAGCCTGTTTTTCTATTAGCCTAGGGTTTCTGAAAGTGTAATATAATGCCAAGCTTTCCCAGAGTGATGGTGTGTTTGAACCAGTACTATTTAATGGACTCCAATTTTATACTATTAAGACCCAAACCAGATGCCTCCCAATTTTTTTTTAACTGTATTAAGTTTTCACCTTGCTTTTCCTTGAGTCTTCTTTCCCGGGAGGAATTCAGGGTAGTCCAGTGCAATAGAAGAAGAAATAAAAGCATATCAGCCTGATGGAAGTGACTTTTTCTTTCTATTGACATTGAATATAAAAAGGAGATATTCTGTATTTCTTTGTACTTTGTTTAAAAAAAAGAAAGAAGAGAAATGAAAGGACTGGGAAAGTTAATATGTTTCTCATTCTCTTGATGTCATTTATGCTAGGTTGTTACTCTGAGGTCTTAAACTCAGAAAATAGCCATGACAGCCAGAGGTCCAGCTGAGTCCTTCCTTGCTTTGCAAAACTTTGGACTTTAATTTCCTTTGCATGCTTATAACTCCTCTGCAATTGTACACAGGTAACTGATACTCCTGCTAAATTCTGGCAGTAAATAGGTTTGCATAGTAAGTTGGGACTTGAGTTTGTGAAGGAAAAAATAAGAAGGAGGAAAAGACAGGAAATTGCTTTTGTGATGTGTTAAAGTACTCTAAAATAATCAAAAATCAAGCCATCCCCAATGCACAATTGGGGGTGTTTCTCATAGTCAGCTACACACTGTGGTATTCCCATGGGACAGTGGGCTGTCATTTACCACAGAAGCTTAACTTGCCACGCATTTTAAAAAATGCATAAAATATACTTTTTTTTTGCCTTTGCTGGTCTTCCTCACTCACTGTAATAATTGCTGGAGTTTCTTTCTTCCTGTACTGCGTCTGCAAACAGGACTCATGGTTATGTCACTGGGAAGGAATGAAATCCCTGCTTATCCCTACAGATGAAAGCTGGACCTTAGCATTTTGCACGTTCCTGCACAGTTCATAGTGTCATATGTCACTGCCCCTATGACTGACTGCAGCCTGCAAAGTGACTGTCACCATTATGTTGTTGACATACTCAATCTTTTTGGCATGGAAAGTGTATACTAGCTGCATTTAAACTAGGGAACCTGATAATTTTTCCAGCTCAGAAGTTAGAGGTGAAAAATCTTCTGGCCACATATTTAGGGCAGATGTGAATGGAGAGCAGCACATCACCTAGTCCTACACCAGAGAATAACTTTCTCCCACCACCAGCTGCACAACATTTTCAGCTGACTAGACACTATAAACTCATCTGCTATGGGTCTGCAGAATGCCAGAATATTCCATTTCCATATAGTTATTGGTATCTTCTTTCTGTATTGGAATGGCCTCGTTCGTTTGTCTGTCCTAGGAAATCCTGAAGATATGTCTTTAGCTGTTGAGTCCTTGCTAGTTACTCCATGCCTGCAAGGTGATGGTGTGATGGAACACGTGTGCTTTTGCACCACAGGAGCCTGGAAGTGGGTTGGTCCCGCATGCATCCAGGCACTCCTGGTTCTCCTTCTGTATGGACTGCAGTGTGGGTGCACCTGTTGGACGGAGGAAATTCCTGCCTCAATGCCAGTGGATGTGCACCAGGAAAGACGAGGGAGCTAATTAGCAGGAGAGTCCCTGGGATGCTCCAAGTTTATGTTTGAGTTTGTCACGCATTAAACTAGGTTTTTACTTTTATAATGTCTATAGTAGAGCACAGTTACCCAAGAAAACCATTAGTTGACTTTAAATACCTAAACATAGTTTTGAATAATTTCATTTGTCTACAGATCCTCTTAGAGACAGGCAGAAGGGCTTTTTTGAACATGAAGTATTAATTTTCTAATTCATATATAACTTTCCATAATCATGTAAATGTACATTCTAATTAACAGTGTCGAAATCAAATTATTCTGTTAATCCGTGACATACCATTAAATCTGATATTTTAACCATGATGAAGTATAATTAGATGAAATATAATTAGATCAAAATACTGTCCTGAACATTTGGTAGAAAAGGAAAAATATATGGCTGCTTACATATACACTGTTATGATAAATTTATTACAAAAGAACATAAGCTAGTGTATTCTAGGTTGGTTTAGCAACTTGTTCAGAAGACAGCAGGAGTAATTTAAAAGGAGTTCTCTATCACTTTTATCCACATTACACATATGAAACTGTCAAATTGAATCATTAGTATACTAATTTTGGCTCTTTTAATAACCCTTTTTGTATTGTGTAATCTTACACAGTCTTACAATGATGGGGAACGTATATAATCGTTGGTTGCACTAACAGCTTGTCTGTGTAACAGGAGAACAGATTTCAAAAATAGCCACTGCTTTCAGTTGTGCAGTTTGAGAAACCTTATTTAGTCATCCAAACCCAGAAGAAACCAAAATCAGGGATCATGACGTCAAATCAGTAACTTGCCTTTTAACCAAGCTGTAAGCAAGAAAGCAGACATATAACAAATGGCAAACACTTAAAAGTACTAGGAAGGTTTTGAAATCAAGAGCTCAAATGTTAGAAAATGTCACAACCAGGGCACTTTGCTTTCAGCCCTCTTGTATGGATGTGTTATGATTCAGACTTCAATTACATGAGTGCATAGTACTTTTTCCAAAGGAATCTTGACTCATTTGGTAGATGATTAGAATGGGCTCTCTAATGAGCAACATTTCAATTTTATTTTTTTATTGTTTACTGAGTGAACCTATGCCTCATTCACTTCATGCTGTCAAGGCCTTCTTTTGAAGACAGAAATCCTGATTTTCTCATTGGCTTTTTCCAGTGTTCATTGTTGTAATTTGCATAAGTCACTAATTATTATTAGTTTCATCAATCCTGAAGAGGAAACAGGTTAGCATTAGTCCATTTTCACAGTTCTGAACTGAAGCTCAACTGAATGTTAGGATATGAACTCAATTTTGCTGTTCAGCTTAAAATTCTGCGATATAGGTATGAAGAGCTCAAAGTGAAAAAGAAAGGAGGAGGTGGAGAAGATGGCTAGATTCTTTCATATAAAAAAAAAAAATCTGAAGGAACATACTAGCTGTTCAAATGTTCAGTTCCAGAATATGACTCATTCAAGCAAACATGTTTAAAACCAAACCAAAAGAATTGATTTTTCTTTCCTAAAAAAAAAAAACCCAAAACCCAAACAAAAACAAACAAACAGATTTGACAGCTCTACTTATTGAAATAGGGAATTCTGGTTGTGTGTATTGGGGGAGTGCAATGGTACCTGTCTAATTCATGAAGTAGTAACCAACTCAGAAATTGTATGAGAATAGATATGGCTGTGGTTGTGTAATATGTTATACTCCTAAAATTGTAGTCTATTTTTTAAAAATATAGATTGACTCATTTATTTAATTATATACTTTCTAGAGTACATAAAAGTTCTCAATAAGTAGTTTTAGTTCCCTTGTTTCCACATACCTTATGCTAGAAATAACTTCTGTACAGGCCTTTTCCACTGCCAGAAGTTCTTCGTTTGAAAGAAACTTTCTGTTTTATTAATTACATTATCAATCTCCAGTTATTACTCAATTTTGATGCAAGTAGAGAATGAAAAAAATCCAAGGTCTTCCAAGCAATTGTTTCTAGTGGTGCATCTTTGGTGGGGCAGTTGTTTGTTTGTGGGTTTTTTCCTCTTGTAAGGAACTAATGAAACAATGCCCTAGTATGACATTTTGTTTTGTATTCATATAGACATTATTCTGCAATGTCCTCAACCTCTCATGTTATAGGAAAAATAAGCTATGGTGCCTTTTACAGGAGCAAGGATTTTAAACTTTGGTGGCCTGGCTATATTCCAGGTTGATTAATTAATATTCTACATAGTTTCTCTAAAATTTCTAATGAAAAGATTGTTCTTTATTTAGACTTGTAGCAAAGATAGTGTCGTATGTGCGTTGCTCTCCAGAAAAGACTGCATTTCTTATTGCAGTTTAATTTTATGAAGCCTTTTCAACTTTGAAGAAAAATAATTGTAGATATGTTAGTATGTCACAAAAAACTAAAGTGGCTATTCAGAGTAATGCTTACCTGTTGCAGGATATCAGATCTTTCATGGTAAATTCCATTTCACGTAGAAGACCAAGATTTAAACGAGACACTGGTGGTACATATGGTACAGTAACATGTCAACGTTATCACATAAAGATGAACCAAGATGGATCTGAAGGTTTCTGTGACCTTACTGACCCCTGTGAGGACAGGAGCAATCAGAGTCCTCGAGCACAGATGTGCCCTGGGTTTTTAAGTGGTGCTCTCTACTTGGAGGGGGACGGGGTATTGCATGCTTGCTCCTTTCTATTGAACAGCACAGCTGGCCTGTGCAGATCAGAGCATCTGCTGCTCCCTCTGAAACACTGCTGCTGCAGTCCCCTTACCACAAGCTCTGCTTTCTGTTTAATTCCCACACCTGCCACTTGGATAACATAACTGAGAATTACCACAGTGCAATACAGAAACTACATGATGCAATCCATAACATCAAATTTACAGTTTTAAAATACAGCAAGATTATTGTATAAATAGAGCTGGAACTAAAAGTGCCGTAATGCAGATATGTTTCATCTCATGTTTTAGGACACAACAAAGGATAAGTATGCCCTCAGTGAACCAGTTCTCTCTCTCCCACTCTCTTTTATCTTACAAAATATAAATACTCAGTAATCCAACTGTAAGAGATGCTGAAGATCAATATCTTCATATTCAAAGTTGTTGGGTCTTTTCCTGTGGTATGAGTAGGAAGAAGGAATCTGTGGAAGGACCCGAGGGTCTTTAGCCAAAGAAATAATGAATTCACATGGGTTTGGTTCTCATGATGTGATTTTGAGACAAGGTGCTTCTGATATGTCTTAGGACTCTAAAATGCCAAACAGGCCAACCTGTGGGTGTACTGCATAATTCTGAAAGGGGTTTGGCTGGCAACTTTCAGATGGTCCCTGTAGGAGATCTGATTTATCCACCCTGTCATGCTGCCATGCTTTATTCAGCCCAGGCTGCTGTAGCCTTCCCAGTCATACTGGAGCCAGAAGGATCAGTTTAGCAGTGAGAGATCTGAAAAATGTTCCTGGTGACTCAGGCTGCCAGACCATTGTCACCTGAATTTTCAGAGCTACTGATACACTCATTTTATCAGAGTCAGTCTCCAAATGGCATGGGCTAATGTTAAATCAGCATTGCAAAATCCTGGGGAATCTCAGTGCCTCACCTGCTTTAGCACAGACAATTAGATGGCTTGGTCATCATCTGTCACCTCCCCTTCATGGAGCACTCTGAGGAGACAGTGATTTGAGGACAGAATCTCACTGGGAGGAAGGGTTTGAAGATGGAACCTTGTTAGAAGAAAAATGGGTGAGGTAAGAAAGGTAGGGGGCCGTTATGTGGCAGGGCAGCACAGCTCACCACAAGCTAATTGCTTCTCTCTTTGGAGAATGAAAGAGAACAGGAAATAAAATCACTCAGAGAGGTAAAATAGCACTTGTCTGGCCTGGTAGTATTTGTTTGGCCATGAGGTAAGCAGGTGCAAATCCCTGATGGAGGGCCTGACACCACATCATGCTGCAGCCTACTCCAGTCCTAACCTACAGCAAGGCAGGATTATTGGCAGGCTGGAGGGGTTGGTGGGGCAAGGAGAGACCTCTGCCTCTCCCTAAACTCTACTGACACTTGTCCAAAAGTTTTAATACTGTCATAATCCCTGACAATACTTCTCCTTTTTTAATATCGGGGTTTAGATACACTCAGGTGTATTACAAATCATTATTACCCATTGGTGGTAGCTGCTGACTGAATGTCCCCAAAGCAACACTCAGACTCAGAAAAGCAGAAGAAAGTATTGGCTATGGTATTTTGTCCTTTGGAAGAATCATTCATTCAGTGCAAGTGTCACAGATCTTTATCTTGCTCTAGCCTCACACTGTCAGGATATCAACACAGGGAGCAATATATTCTTCCAATGTAGACATAAGAACCTTGTGTCATCAAGCCCCGATATCATTACAGTCTCTTGAAGACTCCAGCCTCTCAGCAGGAGTAATTATTGTGAAGGGTCTGATCCGGACCAGTGGAGATTGTGCAGAACCTTGTTGCAGAAGGTGGTGCACAGGGAAGCTTGGGTATGCAGCAGTGTGGTGGCTGCACGGGGGCCTCTCTTTTGGGTCACAGAGCCTGTATGACTGACATGAGAAATAATCTACCAGAGCACAACTCTGCCACCTGAATCTGACTCTGATGGAGTCCCTGGTGGGTCCAAAGCCAGCTGCACAATTTAGGGTCGCCTGTCACAAGGTATAATGTTCAAAAGGACTGGTTCCAGCACTCTGACACACCTCACTCCTCTCCCATCTGTTTAGGAGAGAATATAATTATCTGGGTCATATGTTACCATCATGTACAGGAAAGGAGCTGTGATGGTTAGATTTTTCTGTTATATGCCCAGTGCCTGACTCTGTTTAGGGGTTTGAGAATTTTTCCTTTAATTTTTAACTCTTCACTCTGGATATAAAGGTTGTGGTAGGTGAATGACAGTGCTATGAGTCAGGCTATCTTTTTTAGGCCAGAACAGGAAAGGACAGACAGTCAATATTTTTAGGTGGTATAACTATTAGGTTATAATACTGCAACACCAATTAATTTCAAATAGCCTTTTTAAAGTTTACAGTAACAGAAATGTTTGTAAATAAACACTGAAGAAGAGTATCACTCTCTAGAACTTTTATGGGCTAACTTTGCTCTTGTGCTATCTATTAGAAATGTCCCAATTTCTAAAGTCCCTGTAGGTATATGACAGTTCACTAAGAAAAAATAGATGTATTCATTGACTATGAGGCAAATGATCTTAAACTGGAAAAACACCATAAGTCCCTACATGAAACTACTTTCTTATCATAAAGAAAGCACTATAGGCTAATGTCTTATGAAGATGTAAAAAAAGAAAAACTGTGTCTACAGTTTTGAAAGTTTCATAAAAGTAATTTGCATTCTTTTTTGAATGGTGCCAACTCTGTAAGAATTTTGAAAGTTGCTTTAATGATAACTGTGATCTTTGTATTACATTATGTATTCAGTAACAGTAGTGGAATATTGTGTATTAGTCTGAATAACTGAAAGCTGGAAGAGACATTTATGCAGTCTACAAATGCATTATGAAAGTACTTAATCTGAAGCAAACACAATTGTATATGCTTTTATTATGTACTCTTTTGGACTTAGCTATGACAGAGTATCTTACAGAGCATTCTAAGATATTAGACAAAATTGAATATAGTGCCTCAGTTCATCCTAATTTTAAGTAGATATGTCTTGGGTTTTTTTTAAGAAAACTTTTCCCAGTGAATATAGAAACTCTCATGAGGTGGTACACCATGCTACCGCTTCTTTTAGGCAAATAGCTGCTTTCTGAATGGCAATTTATTTTTTCCCTCTGAGTTTGCTTAATGATGTTATTCATAGAGTGATAATTTGTCGCAGTGTGAGGCTGCCTGCTCCAGAGGAACTCAGCAGGGGCTGGGAGCTGCTGCCTCTCTCAGGTCACTCTGCTGTGAAGCAACAGCTTGTATGCCTATAGGAACTTGCCAACATCCACTCCCCTCCCCAAAGAAGTATCACCCCTCACTTCCCTCTTTCTTTTCTGTTCTTCCCCCCCTCCCC
>VZTL01041053.1:40548-56910 GCA_013400535.1 Scopus umbretta
TATTCTTCCCCCCCTCCCCCCCCATATTGGGTAGCATCTCAAAAATCCCAAAAGAAATACAAAATAAACTTCTACACATAGATGTCTCCACCCAATTATAGATTTTATGAGTAGAGAGAGTGCTTTCTGTTCCTTCTGAATGCATAAAGTAGTTTTTTTGACACTTTAATCTAAATCTGCCAACAGATAACCAACATATTAAGGAATAGGACACTTTTGAAACCAAGATGCCAGCCTCAAAGTCAAAACTGATTACTTTCATTATTGAACTAAGGAAGTCTGTAGTTTGTCCATAAAATAAAATTTAAAAAAGAAAAAGCTTTCAATATCTTTTGACATGTCTTTTCAATGTCTGCCTCCCATATCTAGAGGCAGTGACTGCATGTATGTGACTACTACTTGATGCTGACACAAATATTACTTGAAGTGTTATGTCCCAACATGTGTCTCTGGCACGTCTGCATTTTCACTTAATTTCTCAAATTCCTCTGATTGTTAACCCTTGGAACCTTTTTTTAGTGGCCATTATTACAAATAGATGGGAGCTCTCAACTTGTTTTTACTGTGTTATCAGCCCCTGTTTACTGGTATTAGAAGATTATTAAAGGATTAGATCAATGTTTTCTCCACCATTATAGAATAAATTGTACTTGGCTCAGTGGTTCATTTTATAAAACAGGCATCGTAATATGTTCACTGAATATTTCCTAATGATTTTGGAGAGCGCACAAACGTAATACTTTATTAGGAGGAACTGCAATAAGGTGTGAAATGCAAAACTGAAGAGCCTAGTGGGGAAAAACAAAAGCGTCTCTCAAACTCTTCTGCCTTGCACAGCCCTTTGGAATTTAACATCTCTGTGTAATCCTCCTTCTACTTTCCTGCCTTCTTTAACTAGTACCCCTGCATACCTACTGAAATCTTCAGCAACAAAATAATGCTGAAGTGCACAGTAGTACACAACTGCCTTAGCAACAGATTATAAAATTTTTCTTTCTTAATTTATACTTCAGGGTCAGTGTGCCTCTGGATTTCCTAAAGGCCAGAAAGATGCTAATTTAGGTGGAAATGGCCTGGACATTCACAGAGAGAGAGGTGAGGGGCTGAGTCATGAAAGCAAGGAATCAGGAGATATCCTAGACCTACGGCTTTGCTTGCAGTAGTGTTGCTCTGTTAAAATGAATGGGACATGTATGGGTTCAGTGACTTTGAAGATTAGGTTATATGAACTCTGCAAGGATCCTTGCATTCTTTCATCCCCTCATCCCCAGTGCCATGCAGAAGCCACGTGTTTCAGAGAGATTATAGCTTTCTGTCTTGAAATGCTTTCTGTCGTCTGTCCTTTCTTCCCTTGAAATCTAGAGTTCACCCATTGTCTTGGGCTGGATTCGTCACACACACCTCACAGTGTTGATTACACAGCTAAGTTTAGAAAGAAACATATATTTTTGGGGGGGAGAGGAGGAGCGCTGTGGGGTGTGAACTATAGCTTGTGCTGTTCAGCACTGAAGTTGTCAATAGTTTTATCCAATGCAGTGCAATTTTTTGTAGAGTTCTAGAAAGCCATGTTTTTTCCTTCCCTTTCCATGTGAAAAAAGTGGCAAACTAACATTTTTTTCTAGCACTGAGTTGTTGGGAAAGGTGATTTTTCTTTTTCTTTATTGGTTTATTTGAGGACATTTCTGCAAAAACTGATAATTTAGACTCATTTTAACTTGGAGCTTAAAATTGATTGTTAATTTCTCTTTATCACAATAATTGCCCAAAAGAATGGAAATTTCACAATTAATCTTCAGGCTCCTTATAGGTCACGGACATATGTATGTATGGATGCATTTGTTACTTCTGGAAAATGAAATTCTTATGGAAATTGTTTCAATGTGGATGTATACAATTAAATTTAACAGTAATGGCCCATTAAAGAAGCCTTAATAATTGAAGAAAACACTTGAAGAATTAAAATCTAGGCTTATCTTAATTCTGGTAACACTGTAGGCCAATTTAAGTAATATGGAGTGAGCTGAGTCTATCTCCTTTTTCTTCCCCAGCAGATCTATTTACTTAAGTTCCAGTCAATTACATCTATGTAATTCCATTGCAGGCTTAATCTAAAGACAGTGGGGTGGCCCAGTATTATCTTGGGGTTTAATTTTGCCTTCAGAATCTTTATTACTGGTGATGATGTGTGAAAAGGAAAGAGCACAGCTTGGCTTTCAGAAGCCAGGGTGAGTTTGTTTGGCTGATACTTAGGAACAATAACAAACAAAGCCTTTGCAACTGGTCACAGATGATGTGTAAGTCCCTAGAAAACAACAAAATATAAATTATTCCAGTTTAGAATTTAACCCCAGTTTAACTTGTAGGTGCTGCAGAATTTGTGTTGCAAAGTGATTATAAAATACTTACTTACATGCCTTAAGATAAAAAAGTTTATTGTTGCAAAGAGCTAGATCATGTTAAACAAAGCAACATGCTTCAAACATTACACTGTTCCTCACTGAAGTCAGTGGTAAGACCTCGACAGAGAATTAGATGCACAATGAATAATTTGTGACCGACTTTTTTTCTAACAAACTATTAATTAATTTTCCTAAGAAAATTAGCAATCCTTTAACTAAAGCTGAAGTTATACTCTACTGAACTTGGACCATCATATTTTATGTCCATTTAAATAACACCCTCAG
The DNA here is from genome assembly GCA_013400535.1 of Scopus umbretta. Lineage (NCBI taxonomy): Eukaryota > Metazoa > Chordata > Aves > Pelecaniformes > Scopidae > Scopus > Scopus umbretta. The sequence continues at coordinate 43,233 of VZTL01041053.1, forward strand.
CTACTGAGAGGACACCGCAGTTGATGATGATGATAGGTGGGATTTTATTAGACCCTCATAGATTCTGTTAAAAAATACAAACAAACAACAAGTTGGTCAACTGTCCTGAGAACAAAATGCCCAACTTCTTGCATTGTCACCAGCCCTCTGAAGAAACATGTTGTTTAACTGCATGGTGTTCATTACAATTTTTAAAGATAAATATGCTAAAGTTAAATTAACCTCTTGATAACCCTCTAAAGACTTAACAGTAGATGCGTCCTATGGAAACTCTGAGCCAAGACAGAAAAAGCATGTGCCCTCCTCAGATTCTACTGTTTTGTAAAGCCCTTGCACTATTGACCTCTTTGTGTTCTGTCCCTAACACATATGAGTCCTGTGTACTGACCAACTTCTGCTTTCTATTTCAGTGACTCTTGTAGTCATAGAATCATAGAAGCATTAAGGTTGGAAAATACCTCTGAGATCATCTAGTCCAACCATCAACCCAACAACACCATGTCTACTAAACCATGCCCTGGAGTGTCACATCCACACATTTTTTGAACACCTCCAGGGTGGGGACTCCACCACCTCCCTGGGCACCCTGTTCCAATGCCTCACCACTCTTTCAGTAAAGAAATTTTTCCTAATATCCAATCTAAACCTCCCCTGGAACAACTTGAGGCCATTACCCCTCGTCCTATCGCTAGTTACTTGGGCGNTGTAGGCATTGATTGCACTTTGCTTCTCATTGTTTCCCATCCCAGGTCTCCACTTTTTGTTGTTTGATGTGATTCCCTACACATTCTGTCCCTTCTTTTCTTCCCAGGCCCTCTTTCACTATACTAATATTCCCAGTTTCCTTTTACCTAGGGTGTCTATGTTCTCCTGCTTTCTTCACATCAAGATTAATCATACTCCTCCTTATGTACCTAGAGCTTTGGGTCCCCTACAGCCAACCATGCTGGGTCCCCTGCCTAAACGTTCTCCTCTTTCGTATGGCTCTGGCAGCTTCTTCTCCCTCCCTCCTCTTCTCTGTAATCTTATTTTCTTCTCTGAAAGATATATTATTCGGAGCATCAGCCTATAAAAATCTTTTGTGAAGATGGTTAGAGCCAAAGTGAGAGCATTGTTTTGCTGCAAGGTATTAATTTATGTTACTGGCCCTATTCTTTGAGCTGCAGATAATTGGAAAGGTGCCTGTAGCTGCTTAGATAAATAGATGGCAAAGGCTTAATATGTGATATATTTTTTTTTCTTTGCATGTTTTCCACTTTTTTTTCTCAGAAAAATCAATACATTTCTGCCCATTGAATATTTTATGGAATTTGGAACATTGATCACATACAGTATGCAAAAGTGTTATGGAGAAAGAAATGTATCAGGCTGAACCAGAGGCCTTATAAACATGGTTGGTCAGTAAGCAAAGGTAAATCTTCCTGTGTCTTCCTCCTTTTGTGAGCAAACAAGTGAGAAAAGAAATAGGATGTTGTTCTCCTTAGTTCTTATAGGTAATTATGGTTATCCACTGAGTTTCAGTTCTCACAGATGGATTTATGAAGCTTGCTCAGATTACTTTCTCACTTTCCATGAGCAAGTCTCTCTTTCTATTTATTGTTGTCTTTTACCTTGTGACGGTTATATATAGTAGGATTGGAATTCATTTCACCTAACTTTCAACATATACAGTATTGCAGTTAGATGGCCTTTATAGTTGAAGAAAAGAGAGAGACATTTTTAGGGTATGATTCATTTGACCTGTTTCAAATGTTGACTTTAAGAATAAATAAAACATGCCATACAAGTACCTCCACTAACTACAAAGAAAACCTAGAGGGACTAGATCATATGTGGACCTATTATTGTTGTGTTTACATTTACTCAGATTAACAATCTCAGTTTAGTGGTTAGAATTAATAAATGACATCCACTTCTGTACAGAGTTGGTATACGAGTAATTTTTATCATGTAAACCTTAACTTGAGAATATGTTTTTTTCTCTTTGGTTTGTCTGGAAGGGACTTTTAAAGATTTCTAGTCCAACTCCCCTGGCTTGGGAAGGGACATCTTTCACTAGATTACATTGCTCAAATCCCCATCCAGTCTGACCTTGAACACTTCCAGGGATGGGGCATCCACAACTTCTCTGGGCAACCTGTTCCAGTGCCTTGCCACTCTGAGTGAAGAATTTCTTCCTTATATCTAATCTGAATCTACCCTCTTTCAGTTTAAAGCCATTACCCCTTGTCTTATCACTACATGCCCTCGTAAAAAGTCCCCCTCCAGCTTTCTTGTAGGCCCCCTTCAGCTACTGGAAGGCTGCTATAAGGTGTCCCCAGAGCCTTCTCTTCTCCAGGCGGAATAACCCCAACTCTCCCAGCCTTTCTTCATAGGAGAGGTGCTCCAGTCCTCTAATTGTTTTTGTGGCCCTCCTCTGGACCCGATCCAACAGGTCCATGTCTTTCCTGTACTGAGGACCCCAGAGCTGGATGCAGTACTCCAGGTGGGGTCTCATGAGAGCAGAGTAGAAGGGGAGAATCACCTCCCTTGACTTGCTGCCCACATTTCTTTTGATGCAGCTCGGGATAACGATTGCCTTTCTTGTACAATATTGAGCATTGTTATTTGTGTCTTTTACCACAAATGAGCCCTACCTTAAGAGANAAACACAGCACTATGCCAGCTACTAGGAAGAAAATTAACTCTATCCCAGCTGAAAACCAAGACGTACAACAAAGCTGAAATAATTTCCAATGTGTCTTACTAAAACAAGCAGACCTTAAAAAAAGGTGTTTGACAGTTCCTTTACTTAGACCATGTTTGCCCTTAAAACAATTTGCTGACATAGCTGGGCTGTGGAGGGGTGAGATGTTTTCACCATCCTGACTGACATAAATATGATAGCAACTCCCTGGATGTAGAAATGCTTCTATAATAGCAAAAAACCCAAAAAACCAAAAAAACAAAAAAACAACCATCTTGCAAATACAGCTTATTCTATTCCCGGAACAAAACTGCATTGCTGTTGCTCTATCTCCATGGTTAGGATTTACCAATGTAACTGTAGTGTAAAGCTTTTTTGGTAAACCCTTGTAAATCTAGAGAAGGCCTTCTGCCCTTTGGAAGAATCAGCCCTTATATTCTTGCTTCTTGATAACCTTATGAATCACTTCCAAATAACAACCTTTTTCTTAAGTGACCACATCAAAATATCTCCATGTGGTCTTTAGAACAAGTTCATCTGACCTTTTGTTGAGAACCTTTTCTGCTATACAGCCAGTTTATCCTGGTATCTTGAGTGGTCACTTATCAGATATGTATATTCATTCAGTAAAGATGTGCTGTCTAGCTGAATGTGTGCCAAAATGTTATGAGTTCCCCTCTTAATTTCTGCCAAATGGTATGAAACTACTTAATAATTTCTGGCATATTTTGTTTTGTCACTATGTATGACCTGAATGTATCCAGACATATGTTATACAGAACCTTTATCTCTTCCTTTTCAGTAGGTGGGAGAAAGTCAATTACTTATCAGGAAACTGCCATGTTTAATTCTTGAGGGTATTTAGTTCCAGAATATAGTAGGATTTGCATATTTAAGACATTCATTTTATGCTATTCAGGCAATACCTGGTTCTGTAACCTTCTGTAAAGTTCACAGAAGTTCTTCATAGCATTGAGGGAGGAAGGTGCATGCTGCTCTGTATTGGAGAAGAGGTGGTTTACCATCCCTCACTCCAGCACATTTCTCACACCATTTTGAGTACATCAGCTTTCGCTAGAGTCAGAGCACAGTGGGGTTGTTGAGCATGATGGTCTTGTCAGCTTAGGGAATGTACACTGGTGTAAGCAAGGACAGGGTTTTAAATGATGCAAGTCTACCGGTCCACATCCAATCTGTAAATTCCTTCATTTTAATAGCTTTAATTTGGGTGTTGTTTTTTTTTTCCAATTTAAACCGAAAATACAAGTCTACAAGAAAAACCCAAAACAACTGTCCTTACTTTACCGTGAGAGCATTTATATGAAGAGTTATACCTGTATGACTTATACGTTGTAAGTGAAAACATCTGTGTTCAGACAAGCCCTTAGAAAGGAATATTTTATAGCTCACCAGCCCTCCCCTGCTCTTCTGAGTGTGGCAAAGCCGTGCTGCTGTGCTCAGGGGGATCCTGATTTGTACCCTGCATTAGCATAATGCCCTGCTGGAGATGGGGTTATACCAGGATATCCTGTGCATGAAGTTGTCTCAGTGACTGCCTTTACTCTGTCAGTCCGTCAAGCATCTCTGCTGGTAAAACATCCTCCTTACTTTTAACTTATTTACAGACTGCCTATAACAAAGCAGTAAACCTGCTCCCAGCTGCTTGGACTCTCTCTTCCGCCAGATTACACTGTCTCCTCAATTACTCCAGCATGACCGTTTGACTGCTCTGTACATTAAATGTATAAAAATGATCCAGGCTGAAGTCAGAGCAAGGAATGTGGTTCTGCGGGACAGAAAAATGACACTATTCCAGCTGACCTGAGATTTCCCTAGGATTCATGCATTTCAAAATGAAGTTACTAAGCTTTTGGTGCGCCACAGCATGAGGTGGAGTGCAAACTCAGTGTGGTGAGAGTGTAGCCTAGTAAAAAACAGATGACATCTCATTCAGTTGTGTCTAATAGATTTTTTTTTTATGAGAGGTGTGCAGAAAAGCTCATCTTCTGCCAAGCCCTTAATGGTGTTTGCTCTTATTACTAAATATTGCAAAATTCCTTTGGGGGATCTCTAATACATAACCAACATAACATCCCATGCATTATCCTGGAGATTCCTCATAACTTGCTGCCCCTGTTCTTTTACCTTATGTTTTCTCTCTGAGTTAACTCTTTCATAGGCAGCAGCACATCAGAGAAACAAGTTTGTTACACTTATGTCAGGTTACTGATAACTGTCAAGTGCTGTGTCATTTAGGTCAAACTGTATAATCCACACTATCATTGTTATAAACCAGTGTCCAAAGAGAGAGAAACGAGTTCCTGCACATACTAAAGGTTTCTTTAGGTGATGAAAATGGCAGGAACTAGATATATGCCATGCCATTTATGCTGATTCAACTGGGAGGTTTAATTACCTCTAATTTTGTTATACTCTAGAACGGGAAAGAAGTATCTGCTGTGTTGCTGTTGGCTAGAAGAGCTGAGGAACTGACCAAAACAAATTATTGCAAACAAGGTTCTGTCTGGCACTCGGGGCTCTTTAATTACCCAGGAGACTGAATTCTAATGAGAACAAATCACTAAAGGAGAAAGCTTTCTGATTTTTCCTGCTTTTTGCAAAGCAAGAATATGGTGAATAAACAATAGTATGAGGTAAAAGTTCAGATAGGAGCTTGGGATTTTTCCATAAAAATAGGAGCACTTTTCTGGTTTTCTTTCATTTTTCTAATATCTCTGTGGTGCTGGAACCTTTAGGCCAGAGGGAAATGAGACAGCAGATAGGTTCCTCCTGGTACAGGGGTGAAAACTTTACAGCGGTTGCTTCTCCACGTTTGCCAGCACCCCACCCAGTGGCGTGCCTGTGAGAAAGTCCCTAGCCAGCTTCCAGAGGAGAGTGAAACGGGCTATTTAAACAGCTTAAGCTGCTAGTCTGAACTAAGATGATTTTATCAGCAGTGGATTAGGAAGCCCTTGTATGAACTGTGCTGCTGGTTCTGCAGCAGGAGCAGAACCTTTGGCCAAAGTTGAAAAAGCAGCAAAATGAAATGGGGTATCTGGCTAGCTCTGCAGAGCACAGCGGGTAGCTTTTCCTCCAAGTATGCTTCATGGCTGAGTTGTGGACCAGTTCTGTTTTACTTGGTTAGCGTTTAGTAAACATGACACATCTAAAGTATGCCAGTCCCACATACAGCCAGTCATTTTGGGGAGTATTAAACAAAGGCTTATTTCAGCCTCCAGCAAGCTGGTCTATCTGCAGTCAGTGGGAAGAGGGAAAGCAATCTTCCAGCAGCTCTTCCAAGTTAGACTTTTAATCTGAGTCACCACCTTAGGCAATCACTTAAGTAGGCATCCCAGTGAATCAGATACTCATTCGTACTGCTCTTTTTTTGAAAGAGAAGATTATAGAAGGAGTGGGGCTGAAATATCTTAGCAGCACAGAGCAGACACTGATTAAGCTGGATTTAGAACTATATTGGTGCTCAGTTTGTTCCAGCTACCATAATTGTTCCTCTTCTATTTGATGGCAATCAAATGTCCATACTGTAAGGTGTCCACTATGAGATTACTTACAATTGGCTCACTTCTTTTCTGAAAAGATATGAATGTATCACTGAATGATTGCCCCTTCCAGCTATTGCACACACAGAGATAAAATAGTTGGTGAGATACGTGTCTCTCTATTCCCCTCCTTTCATCCCTTTTCATACAACAGTGAAGTTGTTGAAAAAAAGGCATGTTTGCTACCTCTTCTGGATTTAGTTCGTATTTGGACAGCAATACAAGTTACCCAAAATAATAGCAAAAGAGCTTGTAAAATACTATAATGACATATTTTTCAGCTGCTGCCCCAGTCCAAATAATTGTATGAAATACAGAGTAGGGACACCAGAGTGAGCCCAACACTGAGTCAGAAAACCTACAGGTACTTTAGCTGCATATCCACTGCGTGCATCCTAGCCCTACAGGTTAGGTAAAACAGTGCTGTTTGGATAATTTCTCTTCCAATACATACCTGCAACTCAACTCTACAGAAGATCTCTGTGCCTGAGGCAGCATGACATCAAAATCCCTCTTTGTATAACTTTCATCTTTAAAATAGGATTTCAGTGCCGATGGCCAAGAAGCTTCCCTCTTGGAGGATAAGTAAGGGTTGCGCTTTTCTGCAAGTTCAAGGGCTTCATACTTAGCTCACTCCATTGGAAGGGCAAGAGAAAAAAGTCACTGTTCCCTCAGCATGCTTAACCAAAAAATAAATCCTCTGTGGAAAAGCTAAAAGAGTGATCTGGAGTTGTTTTTCTGGGCTTGGTGTGCTTGAGCAAGTTTTCTTCATGCTTTGAGAATGATTTGACCCAAAGTGATTATGTGCAATTTGGCTTCCTTTTCCATTTCAGAACTTCAGTCAGATGAGAAAGGTAACCTTACTGTTGGGTAAGGACCAGACCAGTTCCACTGGTGAATTATTTAATTAGCTTGTTACGGCAAGTAATGCATCTGTAATATGGTTGCTTTGATAGATCAAAACCACATAAAAGGCTAATTTTTTTCTTAAATATTTACTTTATAAATACATTAGTATCAGTGTTCAGACAAGGAAGCTTGCTCCAAGTTTCTGTGCCTGAAATTCAAATGCAAACAATATTTAGTTATACTAATATTTATCTAATATTTAATTAGCTGCAGTTTTACATAAGGAATTAATAAGAGAAAATATTTGTGTGAAACAAGCCACCCCTCTTTACCTTGCATCTGTAATTATCAGCCAAGGTTTTCCATTTTGGAGCACATGCAATGTGCTAGTTATTCACTGTTTGAGACTTGCACTTGGTTTTGACTGAGACCACAAATAAAATTAACTTAATTGATTTTGATTGTAGTAGGTATTTATCTGTATGACAAGACTATCAGAGACCTAGGCATAATTTGCAGCACTTCCCAAGGTAGCACTTGTAAATAGCAAAGGTGTTGATAGACCAATATTATGCATTTTGGCAGCCTTTTGTGAGGAAACTTGCAGTGTTGTGCCTACATTATGTTATTCTCACATCTAGTTAATGGGTTTACCACCACTGCAACAGGAGATCCAAGAACTCCTTAAAAATCTCCAAATTCACTCAAAGGTCCAACTCTAAATAGAATATTCAACTGGAAAGATAAAAGGTCAAGGAAAGAATCTTCTTCCTTGTTTTGTCTTTTTTTTTTAAAAGAGTAATAATTTTAAATAAACTAGAGTAACTATTATACAGATTCTAGAATTTGTCTTGTCTATTTTTTTTAAATATGGATATTATTGTGGATTCTTATAGATTCTTCATTCTTATGGTCATTATTGACCACTGTATTTTACTACTTCAGTGAAATGTCCAGTAAAGCTGTAAGAAATTAAGTCTTTTTTGGCAGGCTCTCTATTCTCATATATTTAATTTGAATTTGAGTCTTAACAAAATTTTAAACAATTTCTCAGATTAAAGGAATTCTGAAAACTCAAGAGTGCACAAACTTGAAAATAGTTCAGCTTGAAAACAGACTAGAGTAGTTTGCCTTTTAGCAGTGTGAGTCAGCACTGTATGTATTGATTCCAAAAAACACAGGCACTGGAGACACATCATGACCCAGTTTTAAAATGCATATTGTTGATTAGAATGGTCATTTCATTTTGGTGGCAGAATGAACAATACTGGACCATGTCCAGGCCCTTAAAATGGTTAATGGCTACCCTCCTCCAACAGATGGCCACTGTGGTTTTTTTATGGGATAGTTTGGATCCATACAGTTTACTGCATGACCGGCTTATTGCAACTAGTCGTGCTACAGTTGGAAGAGCCACTTCCACAAGCAGATGATATGATGGTGTAATTTATAGAAATAATTATCAGCATGCAGTCAAACCACTGTAATGAAAGGTTTAATTTCTAGTGACTTGAAGAAAGGGTTGAGTCAAAGAGGGTAGGTTGTTACCAGTTACTTCTTCACTGATGGACTAATTTATTTTGTATTATAATAAATTTGGTAATTGTTGATAGAAAAAGTCATACACACATGCCTGCTTCTATTTATCTTAATGGTAGTGCAACATTAGATTGCAGCATGAATGAAAAGCTGGTGTGTTTCAATGCCTTGGCAGCTTGCGGTGACCTTCAGGAGAAATGAAATGCTCTGCTGGCTAGGGAAACAATTGAGCTGAAACCAGTCAGGCACAGTAAACTCAGAGGTAGTCTTTCCAAATTAAAAGCTGTTAATAGCAGCTCAAAACAAGGCAAAAAGTGAGAATATGATGTCTTGCGGCAAGGTGATTTTATCTGCAGATTGAAACAGGAGGAAAAATGTCAAAGTTCAGATCTAAAGGAATTCCCATTAACTTGAAGAATTTGGAGATTAGATTGAACATTAGCATCCAAAGGTAGCTGATGTATGAACACACCATAGTAGCCATAACCTGTTGAAAAGTGCTGAGATAAATTTAGGCTACTGACCTTTAGCGCATTAGGGCATGAGATAAATCACTGGCTGCAAGTAGTAAATTTGCTACAATCAAAATGCTTTCTAAGTACTTCTAGTTACAGAATTTTGCAGTCAAGAGCACTACATATCTGGAATAACCTTTTAATATTTCAATTATGCCTGAGTATTATGTACCCAATCCTGCGTTGTTGCATACCCAAAATTCCTATTAATGTCAATGGGTATTTCAGAGTATAAGAAAGAAAAGGTCAGGCTTTAAATCAGCCAGCAATGTCCTCATAAATTAGTGGTTATTTACAAACTGATGAAGAGTCCAGATTATTCTCTAATAAATTTCCACAGATTTCAGCTGCAATGCCTAAAAATATATTATTTGGTGCTAAAATGCACTTCACCAGGATCTCTTTATTGCATGGGAGTTGCTTCACAGGCGGGTACCCTGGGGAGGCCAGCCCCTGGTGTGGGAACTAGCTAGCCACTGCTGCAAGTTCCAGTCCATACTTTAAACATAACTTAACAATGGTTCAGAAATAGGTTTGTTGTGCCTTGCTGACCCAGAAGTTGTATTTTCATCTGTTCTAGCAACACAGCTGTAACAAGAAGTCACTTCAAGTGCAGGCAATGCTTTTCTCTTTTTTTCTGTCCATTCCAGAGCCTTCGCATAGATGATATACAAACTCTTACGCAGTTTTAAAGGAAAAAAAAAAAAGAGTATTGATGACTTGTATTTGGTGGAAGGAATTATATCTTCTTCTGTCCTTGTCCATTTTCCTGGTTCTAATGCCACTTAGATATATTTCTCTTTGCAGAAGAAATAATAATGTAATCCATACAGCACATATTTATCTGTAAATGTCAAAGTGCATTCCTCAAGATGGCAAAAGTTTCATTCTTTCCCCCAATAACTGGGGTATGTAAAGCATTGACTCTCCAAGCATGGGCTTTTTCAGAGGTCCTGAGGAACCACTGTTCTCTTGAAAGCTTGGAGAAGTTATTGGGATTCTACATCTTTCAAGATTAGATACTAGGAAAAATTTCTTTACTGAAAGAGAGGTGAGGCATTGGAACAGGGTGCCCAGGGAGGGGGTGGAGTCACCATCCCTGGAGGTGTTCAAAAAATATGTGGATGTGACACCTCCAGGGCATGGTTTAGTAGACATGGTGTTGTTGGGTTGATGGTTGGACTAGATGATCTCAGAGGTCTTTTCCAACCTTAATGATTCTATGATTCTATGATTCTAAGATTAGACTTTGGAAGAGATAGGGAGAAGTGTTGTCTCACTGCAGCATGAGATAATGTTGGTTTTATTCTTCTAGGCTTCACTTCAATCTCTTCACGAGGGGAAATGGAAAACTGTATGGAAGGAAACATAACTCTGCTTTGTCAGCTGAAACTCAAAGCTCCCTCACTTCACCAGGTCAGCACCATTTCCTGACCACAGTAACCCTGCCATGGTCCTCTCCTTGGCTGGAGCAGTGAATAGTCACCCTTCTCTTCCAGCTGACTGTTAGAGATTTTAACAGGTGGATGATCAGCTTTTAATAAAAGTAATTAATTTGTGGAGTGCCATCCTGGGCAGGGTTCTGTATGTTAAAGATCTCAACAAATAACAGCAATTAGCTAATTATCAAATCATTTTCATAGGTCCGGTTTTTTCCCTTTAGTATCCAGGGATCTAGCTAGTCATGCCTGACTTGCATGGTTACATGCTTAGTACATTTTCCCTTCCCTGAAATAAGTATTCAAGGCATATGCTTTTATACTTCTCAGGGGAATACTTCTCCCCAGACAGCTCTCTTGTGAGATTTTCAGGGAATAACATGTAGGAAGTGATTTTCTGCACAAATGTCTTAGCAAACCCAGAAGGCTGAAAATTGCAGTTTTCCTTCAAGTCTGAGGTCATACTAGCATGAAAAGAGACAAGGAGAGGTCAGGCACCATACACTGGTTGCTTCTTAAAAATAAATACATACATACATACATACACACATACATACATACATAAAGCTCTGGGAGTTGAATTCAGTCTCCTAGTTTCCTGCTGCTCAGTTTAACAACATTAAGGGTACTGTAAATGATCACATGTGCCCTGAAATCTGCCCTTAATTCCTGATAGTCTTGCTTACAGTTGAGGTACCATCCATCTTCTGGTAGGCCTATTACCCCCCAGGGAGACCTCTTTAACTTTACACTAAGATGACATACAATGGAAAGACCTTTATTACACAAAATCAATTCAGAAAAAGAAGAAAGAAAGAAAACAAACAAACAAACAAAAAACCTTTATGTCTATTTTTTAATTGGCTACCAGCCTGTTTATAAGCAACTTTTTAAATTACTTCTCAAATTTACAAAATCTTTTCATGAAGCTCCTTTATTTGGCCTTTCTTCAGTTTGACTTATGCTATGTCCACAGAAAATTTGAATACAAAGACATCATGCACCTGCACTCTCAGCATATTGCTGGAGTTCAGAGCTCTGTACAGCTTACTTGGCTCTCTGCATAATGCCTTGTTTGGCAAAGATATTCAGATACTATGTCCCATTTATACAGTGTTCTCAGAGTTTGGTGAAGTACAGAGTAGGAGGATTTGGGAGGATGCTGTGATAATAGTTGACCTTGCATGCAGTGATCAAGGACACAAATAAGTTACAAGAATTGTAAGGTACACAGAATAGGCATCACAAAAGAGGAGAGGGAAAGTTAAAATAAAAGGAGGCACTGGGAAGGCAAAAAATGAAGATCTTTCACATTGAATATGGTCACCAAACATGTATATGCCTTTTATTTGGAGCTAATTTTTACAGGAATCAAAGAAGAGATTTTTATCCTAGCCTCCCCTTCTGTTACTGCTTTTTTGTCTGCAGTACTCTTCTCATCTTTTATTTTGCTTCTTTATTTTTAATCTTTCTACTCCTCAGCTTTTGGGGATATTTTTGAAGCTGTGTGTGACATGATCCTTTCGTGTTTGCCTGTCCAACTTGGTAGCCTGTGCACTATGAAAATTTGATCAAGATTTGAGATTACCAGGTATTGCTTTTAAGTGAGTATATCATTACAGGGAAAGCAAGGGTTTTATCTGTATATTTTCAGAAATATTTTTAACATTATCTAGCATTAAGTGAGAGAAAAAGAAGTGGTTGCAGGTTAGGGGGTCATGTGTCAGTCATAATGGAGAAAATATTTATGCTTATAATGTCCTCACAAACAGTAGGCTTGGTAGTTAATATAATATGTATTTTATTGGATGAGCAAATCGCTGCAAAGCATACAGGATTTGCAATAGAAAAGAGAGACAACACTATGTTATTTAGTTTCTTTTAAGCATGTTGAAAAGTATTCTCCTTAAGAACACCAGGTACAGAAAATAAGAGAAGGCTACAAACTGCGACATAGGTCAATATAAACTGAAAGTCCACTAAAGGTTCAGGATAACATTTGTCCCAAACATACGTGTCAAGAGTCCATCATTTTTTCTCACACTGAGAATGTCAAAACTCTTGACAACAGCTGGAAAAAACAACACCTAAATAACAACTCTGATGTCATCTGCATGCCAGCTTGAAGTATCCCTGAAAGTCTACTTTTGTGAAGTCCTGAGCACAGGCCTTTTAGAATCAGTTTCTTGATGTGTGCCAAGGCAAAGAAAAATTTAGGTATACAAAGAGGATCACCACTAACATGAATGCTGACACTGTCTTTATTCTTGCACATGTACAGTAGGTGAGTTACATGAAGTGTACAGTCCATGCTCCAAGGGGACATTAAATGCATATAATGTGCCTTTAAAATACTTACTTTATTCACTTATTTATTAATATAAATGCCTTATTTTCCTATTGGTGTTTATTATATTTAAAGTGCTTCCATGTATGTGTTGCAAGTGTCCTTCTGGAGTCCCAACAGAAGCTGCTGCACTCTCCATTGCTTAAACCTGCTCTACTTCGGCTTTGGGCTCCCTGGTGTCTTCCATGAATTCATTTCCCATCTATCATCTGTTGTATTCATTTTTTGCTGGATGAAAGCTCTCCCTTTGCAATTACTGATCTGAAAATGAGGAATCAGTAGTATAAAGTCAGGAAGGCCCTTTGCCGTGCTGGGTTGACTGTACACTGCTATTTGCTCTTGGAAGGAAAGCATGGGTGGGCCCATTAACACTGAGAAAGGAAACATGAGATTTCCATTTTAGCGCAAGACCAGGAATTATGGTGAAACAGTTGGTAGAAGTCAGTCTACAAAACCTGGAGGAGCAGAAAGGCTTTATTTGATCCCTTTGTTATTATTAAATAAATCATAGAATCACAGAATCATAGAATTGTTAAGGTTAGAAAAGACCTCTGTTGTGGTTTAACCCCGATCGGTAACTAAGCACCACACAGCCGCTCGCTCACCCTCCCCCTGCCCCAGTGGGATGGGGGAGAGAACCGAAAAAGACTAAAACCCGTGGGTTGAGATAAAAGCAGTTTAATAAGACAGCAGAGAAAAAGAGAAAATAATAATAATAATAATAATAATAATAATAATGGTAA
>VZTL01041055.1:3054-14038 GCA_013400535.1 Scopus umbretta
TGTGTGGAAAGAGATGGAGGCGGAGTGTGCTAGGTTCTTCCAGCTGGGGACAGATAGCTGTGGGTGAAGCCGCACATTACAGCAAAGTCGACTTAATAGTGATTCTCCTTCCCTTGCACTGATTCTGTGCTGGTCAGATCCCTTGCTGAGCTGACTGAGGTTGCTAGCCCAGCTAAACCCATCTCAGGCTGTTCTCATGGTGCTCCTGAGCTAAATCAGTGCATGGAGAAGATCAGTCAGTCCCAGAGCTGGAGTGAGGTGAGCTGTGGGAGAGCATATCCAGGATGTGGAGGAAGGGAAAGTGGGGAGACCCCCACCACGTGGCAGCAAACTATTAGATCAGATTAAACTATCACATGTAACTTCACCTTCTGTTTTCGGTGGCTCAGGGCTATGCCCACATCCTGTCTTTCAGCCTGCTTATTGCCTGACTGCCGCATCATAGAATGAGATGTAAACTTCGTTTGACGGTGCCCTGCAAATGTGCCCCTGGGCCACATACCATGACTCCGGGCTCTGGAACAGTGATAATAAAGGCGCTCCTGTCTGTTTCTTTTCCTTTTGTGTCTGACAGATTGACCAAAACCAGTTTGATAAAATCCTGGAGCTGATAGAAAGTGGGAAGAAAGAAGGGGCTAAGCTGGAGTGTGGGGGTCTTGCCATTGAAGACAGAGGCCTGTTTATAAAACCCACTGTGTTTTCAGAGGTCACTGACAACATGCGTATTGCCAAAGAAGAGGTACAGTACAAGTCAGCTGAACCTTTATATGTATTTATTACTGTAATTGAGAAAGAAAAGAGGTATGGTTGTGGTTTGAAGTGAAAACCTGAGAGGAGAATAAAAGTTTCACTTGTTTCACTGTGTCCTAACAGCTGCCTAATGCTGAAATCCATGCTACTAATGAAGTATCTGCAAGGTCAGCTTCAATTTGGAGTGTATGTGTGTGGCGGGGGGAACTGTAAGAGGAGAAGGAGGAGAGCAGAACAGGCAAAAAAACCTGTCAAAATGTTTTAGCATCAATTTTTGTGCAATTAATAGGTGTCTGTTTGCCAGCCCTTTCTAATGCCTTGCTGCTTTCCCACCATTTTGTTTGGCTTTCCAAAGGGGAAGCAGCCCTCTGAGTGTACTCACCGGACAATAACAAACCCAGATAAAAACATAGTAGGTAATACTACCCTAAATCTTTTGGGTCTCATTTCAGGAGAACTTGATATTATGCAAAATACAAGCACACGCCTTACCTAGATACAGCTGCTCTAAATGCTGCTTCTGAATAAGAAATAGTGGTGATGGAGGGGTTTCTGTTTGAATCATTGATTTTAAATACAAATAACTGAATAAAAGTAACTGAAACTGTGGCAGGCTGGAGCAATTCTACATATTCTTTGCCCTGAAGTTTGAAGATTTTCTGAAGTCAGAGTTAAGCTCTCCTACTCTACATGGACGGAGGGTTGTGCGTGCTGTAAGGAGGCTCTTACGGAGCTCCTACTGAGTGGACTTGAAATTGCTCAGCTGTGGTGCATGCTGATTCAGAGTGACAGAGGACAGTATAACGTGTGTTCTTGCTCCACTACTTTGTAAAAAAAGGAGTTGCTTTATTGCAGAAAGGTGAGAGAAAAACTCTAGGACCTGAAGCTGGTGAGGAGGGAAGGAACGGCCCTGCTACCACTGAAGAACTTTTCTCAAGTAGCCTTAGCATCTGAAATAATCCCAGATTCCGTTCTCATGGTGAAATCCCCTGAGGCTGACCATTTTTTCCTATGTGAAAACATGGTTGAAGCCAGCAAAGTGCAGATCTAATACTCTGGCTTTTGTTATTCATATGCAGAAAAATTGAACAAGCTGCACGTGATTAGATCCTGTGATATTCCTTTGGAATAGAAGTTAATCTACTTTGCATCGTGTTCCCCAATGGGAAATAAGTACTTGCCAAAGTCTAACTGGCACTTGTCTTTTATAGTTTAGCCTAGTGCTTTATATGGGGCTGCTTACTGTTCAGTCCTCGCAAAATGTTTAGATGTCTCAGATCTGCCACAAAATCTCTAAGGAACCTGGGAAAGATATCAGTCAGTCTGGGCATGAGTTATGTTCTAAAAATAGAGGGAATAAGAGCTGAAAATCCCATGATGGGCCTTTTTTTTTAATGAACTGACTCCAAATCCCAAGTCATGATTCATGAAGCTTACCCAGTTTCATTCATTTGCAGTTTTGTTGCAAATGCACGTTCGTCCTTTGCCTACGATCAAGGCTCCAGTTCAGTACCTGGATCTCCCAAAACGAAGAAATTTAGAAACACTTGTATGAGTCTAAAGGCAAACTGCTTAGCCTGGCCCTCAAGGTGGCACAAGGGAGATTACATCTCACCTTCGGTGGGGGTTTATTGTACTGCGAGACCACGCAGGCCAGAAAAGGGCCCCACCGTTGATACTGTACTTCACGAGAGACTCCATCCCAAAAGCTGGGCATTATTGTCTATGCCGACTGCCTTTACACTGGCAACCTGGGAAGCCAATTTTGTGGTCAAACACATACGTGGTAAAGGCACTGCGTGCAAATAAACTGCATGCAATGGCAAAATCAGAGTTAAAACTAAGGAAGAAAACTTGTAATCCTTGAAATACATTAATTACTTCTTGAGTATACTCAACTTCTGAGTTCAAAAGGAGAGTCATAGATGGAGTAAGGATGAATCATTTGAAACTTGTCCAGCTCTAACACTGCTTATTTTGATTGTTGTAGATGATCTGTTAGTTGTTGGATCTTAGCATATATTAACTACTTTAGCACATCACTGTACTTCCTTTAAAGTCAGTTTAATTAGTAGGTTTTAAAAGACTCTATCAGTAACTTCTAGAAGACTAGGATACAACGTTTTAATTATAGCATCCAAACAAAGCATCTGATTCTGATTACTTCTAAGTTACCATGATTAGCAAAGGCTTTCCTGTACTAATGTTTAATTGCTATGTGCAGATTTTTGGGCCGGTTCAGCCAATTATGAAGTTCAAGAGTATAGAAGAGGTCATAAGAAGAGCCAACAGTACCGAGTATGGACTTACGGCTGCAGTGTTCACAAAGAATCTGGACAGAGCACTAACGCTAGCGTCTGCATTGCAATCAGGAACTGTCTGGTAAGCCCTGTGGGACCTGAGCATGGGCTGGGGTTTTGTCTCCTGGGAGGGGAGAGGGATGTATGTTCTGGAATCATGTGTAAGCGCTGGAAGGAAGATGTATTAGTAGTCTGCTTAATTGTTGATATTCTGCTCAGAAGCAACATCCATTCATTAAAATGATGGTGGTGAGGACCAGACAGTCTGACAAGAAATGGACTGTTTGTTCATTCAAACGATGTAGTTCTTTGTCTGGAAGACTCTGAAAATGTAGGGGTTGTAGTGAGTTCCACCAGACATGATGCTTTCAAAATCCTGGATGCAGAAAATGCAATTCTTACGATCTTCAGGTAGCATCAGATGGGGTCTTAGATGCACAAATCAGTATGGACAGTAGATGGCATCACACCACTGTCAGAAAGATAAGTAGTTTTTTTTTGCTTACAAAATTTCTTATTTTGTATTAAAATCATTTTAAAGATGGAATCCTGATTTCTTTCCCACCAAAGGTAGGAATTTGATCTAATGTCTGATTCTGATGCATACAGAGGATTGATTTCAAGAGTTGGTGCCAGAAGAACCTCCCTCTGAGTAATATTTAGATAAAAATGGGCTGTTGGGCTTTGAAGGATACATGCGCTCTACATATGTGAAGGGGCAGTCCTTTCAGTATCAAGTCATGCTCTCTCTCTCCAGTCATTTGATCGTACTGCGATGCTGAGGAAGTATCTGCATTAGCTTTTTCTACTTAGTATCTATAGAAATGGGGCTAGTGCTTTCGTTTTACTGCGACACAATTGTCTAATGAAGTCCAACTTTTTTCTATACCTGGAAATAGTTGGTAGGGCCTGCTTGTGAGTGTTTAGACACTTTCTGAGTAAACATGTTCATTTCAGAATATGCTTTGTTAAACTAGGGAGTAGGTTGAACTATTTATTTTAAGCATGGCTCTGAACACTGCTTAAATTCTAGCTCAAGCATGAATGTCTTAGCCATTAGGGACTATGAAGTGAGATGTGGGTCAGACTGAGTACCACTCAAACGTTTTCTGTTTCTGTAGCAAAATAAGATTTTATTGCTAAAACCTGATTTCTCAAGTTCATTTCTCAAGTTCATTTCTCAAGAATGAACTGTATAAAGAGAAAACTGACAGATTTCAGCCTTTTTTTGCGTTGTTGTTGTCGTCATCTTGCTTCTGCGTGGTAGTGAATTGTCTTCTTACAATTGATGTTTTTATTATAGGATCAACTGTTACAATGCGCTCTATGCACAGGCTCCTTTTGGTGGCTTTAAAATGTCAGGCAATGGCAGAGAACTGTAAGTGTTGCTCAATATTTTGTTTATATGTGGATGAAGACTGCAATTACAATTGTGACTCTGTGAAAACGCTGTTGAATTTGCTTGTAAACTCTCAGGCTTGCAGTATGTTGCACAGGGAGGTGCTAAGCCAGTACAGCATGGATGTAAAGCACAAATACGAGAGCATGAGCGGTCCCTTCAGGAGTACCTTCATCTGCTTGATAAGCTCTTAATAACTCCAGTTCAGTCAATTCCACTTGCAAGCATTTTTCCTTACTAGTTAGAATTTTAGATCAAGGAAGAAGTATGGCATCTTGGCTGGGGACACCGGTATCCATCCCAAGCCTCCTCCATCTTTATATGGCGATATCTGGGCCTCCTTCTTCCTAGCTGGACTTCTTCCCACCTCCGACCTTCTAACGTTGGAACTAGAACAACAAGGAATGATCTCCAAGATCATTCTACCTCCCACTTTCCAAGCTTGCTACTAAATTACAGAAGGACCCTCTGTCCCTTTTCCCCAGCCTGACCTGTTGCAGCATGGCTACCAGACACTTCGGCTCTACTAACGCAGCGATTTTTAAACCGAGGTCACCTTATAAGTAAGAGGTAGAGCTGACAAATTGACTTAAATCTTAATTTTGTTGTTCTGTAGGAGAGAGGCAGCGTTTATTACACCATTCAGAAGACTCTTTAGAGGAATCTAATGCAGTTTTTCTTTCATAAGCCAGATCTATTTTCAGGAACCATTTCCAGTAGGTGTTCTGGTGCATCTGCTGCTCTGAGACATTCAGATGCCTCACTTGCTAAGCACAGCAAATGCTTGAATCCTCAAATGGGACATACATATTGAGACCTTACGGTTTACTGTGCCTGACTGCCTGGCTAATTAAAGGATGTCAGGGGTTTATCCCTTGGGCAAGGCATGGGAATGGCACCAGTTTCCACCACCTAAGACATAATGCAGTGGTGGAGTCTGTCATCAGTATGCATTTCTAGAGCAACCGTGCCCTCTTGATTACATGGTATCTTGTAGATAGAAGCTTACTTTCAGTGAAGAAGTAACTTTAATTACTGTCTAGGCACTGATAACTATGTTTACGTGGATGTTTATTCCGTGGGTTCTCACAATAGTACTCGGTTTTCACCAGGCAGAGAGTCACAAGGTGCCATCTCGTGGGTTACAGTGACCAGAAGCATTCCATGTTTCTTTTACAACAGGTTGTAGTTGTGTGTACCTATGTGCATGTACTTAGCCATCATTAGAAGTGGTGGGCCAAACTGATAGGTGGTGTAAATTAGTTCAGATCTGGTTTTAAAGGTCTTGATGTCATCTACAGCAGCTGTCAATCAGTGGCTAAAGTGCGTTTGTGTAGAAATCTCTTATCTTAGGGACGTACACATTAACATGCTACAATTGTTTGTCCCTTTCCCTCCTCTCTCTTCTTTTCCAGCGGTGAATATGCTCTGGCAGAATATACTGAAGTGAAAACAGTCACCATTAAACTCTCCCAGAAGAGTCCATGAAAACAGAAGGCCTAAAATGCTGACACGCTGAATGTGACACACGGGGGACGTGTTCAGAGCAAGGGGGAGGGGAGGGGTAGGAAGGAAGATGGAAACACCTAACTTTATTCCTCTAGAAACACTGAATCTACTGGACTCCATTTTGTCAACCGGCTCTTCGAAAACTCATTTAACTGACCCTACTGGCAGCATAGCACACACTTGTACTGTACAAGTCCCTGGCTGTACATCTGTCTGCTACCTGTGACTAAAATGCTGGTCAGTCACAGTGTTGGCAGGACATCTGCTTTCAAACTGTACCCCTGAAGGATGTGCACATCAATGGCACGTTAGAAAGACTTCTGGTACCGTTAGCATGGACTGTTAAATACCTTCAGAGACATATGGGTTTCACTTGGCATACATGGACTTGAGTGGTAGGGCTAATACAACTTGACTGAAGTTGGTGGAGTTTGTGTGAAGGCTGCAGCTGGAGTTTGGGATGGGAGTGTAAGCTTTCATGGAAGGGTCTGTAAAGAAATTCTCTTTCAAAGAGTTATCTTGGTCTCTCTAAAGATACATGCATTCTCCATATTGGTGATAATTCTAGCCCTGAATGAGATTTATGGGAGTTTCCTAGAGGACTCCTTTGGGGCCAGTATTTCACCCAACAGAGCTAGACTTTAAAATCTCCTTTGAACCTGATGTTTTGGTATGCACACATTACACATGCTGCAAATGCAGGTTACTGACTTGCTAACCCTTCGGGCTCCGAATGAGTCACAATTGTATCTCAAACCTTCACTTTAGCACTTTTTGCAAGAGGATTTTGCACTGTACTTACCGTGATGACACAGAGTTGAATGCTAAGCACGTAGCATGGTAGATAACCCACAGAAAACATCCCACGCCAGTCCTTCTGTTCTGGGGGAGGGAGCAGAAGAGCTGCAAGAAGCTGTCCTGCTCTCTCTTTCTCTGTAACCTTCAGGCTGTGTGAACATCTTTTCATTTTTTTTGAGCCAGAGCTATTATTATGAGAGTAAAACTTATAAGCTCTTGTCACTGCTTCTTTATCGCGTATGAAAGTAGCTTAAAATACATTTCTGGAAGTACAGTATGAAAAGGCAGGTGCTCCCAAGCGCACACTGAGTGCTAAAGATGTGGGTGTACAAACCAGTTACCATGGAATAAGCTATGGCTGGACTTAAATGTGTCAGCAGCTTTGCAGCAATTGTCCTCCTGAGTGCTGTCATCTTGTGGCAAGCACAGAGCAGCCGATCCTCCACTGGGGGACGAACTGCCTTGAATTGTCTCTTGCTTACAGTTGTGTAAGCATGCGCGTACGTGAATAGCATCCATGGAGTAGCTGTCACACCAAGTTCATGCTTTAGTATCTCCTGCAGTAACTTCTTTGCATGCCCGGACATTGCTATGAGATTAACGACAAGCCACGTGCTGTTTTCAGTTCCTGGGTTCCCTACTTTCCCTCCTCCTCCTCCTCCTCCTGAATCTGTACTGGAGAACCACTGGCAAACGTCCAGGAAGTTCCATGTCTGCCGGAGCTGTAAGCGTGCAGGAGTTAGTGGTGTCTGCTTGTTAGGAAGTTGAGCTGATCTCGCTGGGATTGTCCTCTGAGAGCAAACCAAGAGAGGTTCCTTGGGGCGTATCAGCAGATCTCCACGCAGCACTGGTAAAGATTGCTGCCTGGAGTTTTCCAAATGTCTGGGCTCGAGCAGAAACGCAGGTCTACTGTCTATTCTCTGATGTAAGCAAGGAGTTAACCAGTACTTTCCTTTGCTCAGAGATACACCCAGCCAGCAACAAGTTCTGTTGCATGAGTGGACCTTTTTTCGGAGGGGGAAGGAAGGTGGGTGGCAATCAGTAAGGAAAAAGTTTGCATGAACCTAAGCTTCCTTATTAGTTAGTGAATGTTGAAATTGCACTTCAACACTGCTTAACTTCTTAAATGACATACCTCCAACGGTTGTGTGTAACTAGGTGCCTGTCCTCCCCACGGATATGTGAGACAGGTAAATCTCCCCATCCAGTGAAGAAAAATGTCCTCCCTTCCCCATGAAAGGCCAAATGGGAACATTGTAAATAAGTTTCTATTTTTGTAAAACACTTAGAGTGCAAGCATCTTCTCAGACAAACGTTTTACTTTTGCCTACTTGATGGTTTTCTAGGGCTGCAGTCAGACAGTAGGGAAGTAAGGCAAACAGTAGAAGGCTGGTTATCTTGAGGTATCTCTATTAATTCTTGATAAACAGTGGTTGAAACTGAAATAATCTGAAATTCTTAAAATCCTAGTATTCTGGCTTTATATGTATGATATATATTTCACCTCTTTTTTTTTTCCCCTTATCAAGTTTTTAAAAAGTCAGTGTATCTCTTATTGTATAAATCAGGGTTTGACTCCACACACTGAATTTTCTAAGTTATATAACACTAGACACTAACTTTAAAATAACCCCTTAGAGGGTATATATTCTTTCATTGCACAGTAGGGCTTTCATATGAAATACTACTTTTTTTAAAAAAAAAACAAAAACAAACTATATTTATAAATTAGGAGACAGTTAATCTAATGTATTTTTATAGCTAAAGGTACATGAAAATGCTGTGTTTAAACCTCATGTATATATTTAGACTATGGGTAACTTTTTGTAATAGTTCTTGTTCCTAATAAATGTTTAACTTTGTGAAACAGCTTCTAAATGCTACATATTGATATTGCTCAAAGGAAGGTGGGAGAGCCGGAAACTTCTATTGACTTCACTCGTTTTAACAGAGTCACTTGAATGCTTTTTTTATTTACACTGATGAGTGCTTGAAGATAGTTCCAACCCCTTTAAATGCACACGTTAAGATCCCTTCCATCAGCAAGCACCTTCCACTCAGCTCAATCCTCCTGTTGCTGTTTTTTACTTTGCTCTGAATTTGGCCCATTGTGTCAATAAAAGTAAACACAGGAAAAGGTTATGGTTTCATGCTTCTAAAACAAAATGGCCCTGTATTGCTCCTAGTTACAGGGGGCTCTTCCCAGAACAGCGACGTGTCTGTTGCCCTTGATTTAGTGACCCAGCGGTAGTCCCCAGGCAGAAACGTGCACTGGGCTCGCAAAGAGACAACATAATTTTGAGGTGCCTTTCCTACGTGGCAGAACTGAACGCGGAGTGCGCGTTCGCGTGTGTGTATCTGGGGATTCAGTATCTCACAGGGGGGGACTGTGAAGGAATCTGAACTTGGATTCACTTCTGCAATTTCTGAAGAATAGCCTATTTTAAAAAAGTGAAGTGCCAAAGTGTGGTCAGTGCTCTACACATAAAAGCTGGCGCATGTGTCTGTCAGCTTACACTTCAAGCATTCACTTTTGTAAGTTGTATCATTTACAGTAAGCAGAGGGGGAAGGAGAGCAGAGCTGCAACTGGCAGGGGCAAGCTCGGCTTCTTCCAGTTCAGAGTCGGATGGATCCTTTGTGCCTTCTGAGGTGAGCCTCCAAATGGAGAATTTGAAGGGATCATGGACCACGGTGCCAGATGGGGCTTCCTGCCATGGTCTGGCTGCTTCCTAAACCCCTTTGAGACGCATCCATCACTAGTGTGACTCTGCTAAATGCGTTCCTGTTCGTGTCTTATTTCCCTCATCTGCAATGTAGACAGAGAGCAAGAACATACCGATGCCGTTGTCTTTTAACTTTCTCCCCATCCGATACACGTGCGTGAGAAATACCTGTCGTGTCCCCACGCAGGCCAAGCTAAACTGCTTGAATTTTCCACTTGCTAACACCATCACTCAGAAGCTTTGAGACTTTAGAAGGGGGAAGGCTGGCGATATAAAGGAATTGCTGTGAGTGACGTAATCAACGGAGACATAAGCCAGGAAGAGTGGGATGAGAGCTGGAGGGGGGAAAGAATTAAAAAAAAATAGCTTGAATGTGTGGGGAAATTCTTGCTAGGGGAAGTCTCTATCAAAATAAAGGAAGAAAGTTATTTTAGTGGGTTTTCAAACAATTGTGCTGAAAAAGCTGTAAGAAAGGTCTGGGTAAGAGCCAGGTTGTGAGGCATAAAAGACAGCAGGCTGCGTAGGAGGTGGAAAGGGGTGCTAAAACCAGGTAACACTACTATGGCTGCAGCTGAAAGCAGATTAATGGGGACCTGAACACAGGTAAGAGCACCAGTGAAGACCCGTCCTCTCTGTGTCTCCATAATCACATCGGAGAAACACCCTGGGCAAATCCCAGACTGCAGCAGCCGTTCAGTGAATGGATACGGCTTTCTCCATCCTCAAGTGGTCATCAGAGGCCCACTTCTTGGTACGGACCAGGGAAGAAAAAAAAAGCTCTTTATAGAATCATTATGAGTAACAAAACAAAAGGCATGCAGAAATGGTCTTTTTGTAGTAGCTCCAATGGATGGGGAAAATAAAGCGGTACCAGGCTTGTCAGAGGTTCCTGGTGGCTGAACGGGTTTGTGATGGGGAAAAGACGTGCTCAACGCCAGCCGGAGCACAGCACGTCCAACCCCTTCGGAAGAAAGGAGGCAATCTCGCTGCGCTTTTCCAAAGAGGAGCAAACTCACGCCGCGAGGGAGCAACTCTCAGAGAAAGAAACCTGCGATTAGCTCTCCAAGAAAGAAACCTGGGCTCGGCTCTGTGCCGGGTAAGGGCAGGCCTCTGTCCTGCAGGGAGGGTCTCCCCGTGACGGTGCCCGTGCCTGGGGAGCCGCATGGCAGCCGGCCGTGAGGGCGAGGCCAGCCGGGCGACGCGCTGGAGCTGTGAGGGAGGGTCCTGCTTCGGCCCCCGCAACTCCCACAGTCTGGGTTTTTTTCCTGAAAAGACATTAAAATCAACAAAACGAAGCCAAAGAGCAGGGACACACACCCACCCCCCCCACACACACCCCCACCCCGGCGTCGCTGAAGGGCGAGTCCGGGCTGGGGAAGGAGCCCAGGCCAGGGGCTGCCCGGCGCCCTGCCTCCCGCCCTGGCCGCCTCCGCAGCGCCGGCTCCGGGAGAGCTCTCCCCGCGGGAGGAAGGCGAGGGGCCGCCCGGGGCCCGCCGCCCCTCAG
>VZTL01041055.1:14118-54288 GCA_013400535.1 Scopus umbretta
CGGGGGCCCTAGCGCGGCCCTCGGCCCCTCGGCTGAGCTGGCGGGCAGGCGGCGAGCCACAGCTGCCTGGAAAGGCTGATGAGACACCCCCAGTCGGGGTGTGATGCCTCATTCCTCCTCAGCCGGCGGCTGTGGTGGGGGGAGAAGGGGGCTGGTTTGCCGCTCTCTGCCCAGAGCTCGCCGAGGGACGAAGGATGCGCGTCCCGCCGAGCTGGGGTGTCCCCAGGCGGGCATCGGGCAGGCTGTTGCGCTTCCAGGTCTGGCTTCACCCCGCCATGTGCGATGGCGGGCAGAAGAGCCCGCAGCGCGTTTCCATCCGGAGGGTGTCGTGGGCCTCTCTAGGTCCGTGGGGATACCCATGGCAGCGCCCGGCCCCAGGTGGGCTTCTCGGAAACAGCAGGTGGTTTGAGCAAAGAACTGAAGTTTTGGCAGGTTTCTGGTGAATTGGGAAGCGATCTCGGGCAAACCGTGGTGTTTCTGGGTGCCTTGCTGCATTTAGGCATGGTGCACGGCGTGATGCTGGATGGGCTGGCAAAGTGGAGAGGAGATGCTCGGGATGGTACCGGCACGGTCGGATGTGCTGGGGCGCTATCCGACAGCTGGCAGTAGCAGGTCTCGGGAGAGAAACTGGGAACGTGTGAAATGGGATGTAAATCAGCATCCAGGTGTATTCTGCACGGTCTTCCTCCTTCTGAATGAGATTCTGCAGAGCCCATAGGATCCCTCTCCCTAAATCACATTAAAACATAATGTTGGCAGGTGTTGCAGTTGAGTGTCTCTTGCTTAAGTTAAAAGCACCGCAGAGTTTTTTTAATTCTATACACAAAGGTTCTGAAATGTGGAAATCCTGCTTACATGGGTGCCGTGTGGTAGTAGTACACATGGCTGCAGCATTTAGTGTCCTACTGAGAGTTAAAGGGAACTGATTGTCAGAACCACACTATTATTTTTTCTGAAAGTTTTTCTCCTTTCACTGTGTATGAGGAAAGTTTCAGCCTGGGGAATAAGCCGAAAAGAAAGCTAAAAATCAGGAGCGGGATAGTTTTCAAACCTCCGTCATCCACACTGACCCCCATTCAGTGTTTCTTGCACAGTTGCTGTGAGCGCACATGGTGTGCCCCCGTCGCACAGCAAGGAAATGCCTCAGAAACTAGTATCTGCTAAAAAGAGCCAGTCTGTTTGCCTTTGCATGGGGAAGTATTTATTCTTGCTGTAGCTGCTCAGTGCATTTATAGTGAGGGTGCAGGGGAGGCAGCTGCTGGAAGCATCGCATCTGCTCCATTTCAGAGTTAACAACCTGGACGGCTTTTGGGAGGCGTGAGAGCCTCCCTGACACCTCTGCTTGGGGTATTGCACCCACGACACGGCAGAGATGTGGGGTCGCAGCACAGCAGCCGTGCCCGCCAGTGTGGCCGAGGGAGGCTCGGCCCAGGAGCTGAGCTGACTCCGGTGGGAACCAGGCATGTTCCAGAATCGATGGTCCCCCACCAACACGACACAGTTCACCAGTTTGTGGGCTGGATCTGGGCTTAGGGACCATCTCCATCTCAGCCTCCCGCAGCAGCCCACAGCCTCCCCTCCTTGCGTGGGTGAAAGCTGCCGAATTCAGCCTCTTGCATGTGCCCAACTGCTGCTGCCTTGGCGTGCGAGAGCTGCCAGGGCCTGACCTGGGAGATGAGCTGCTGCTGCTGCAGTCTGTGATGTGGAGGGGAGGGATGGATGCTCGGCGGCTCAGGCATCTGCATCCCTCTGGAGTTGTAGCCATCCTGCTGCAAAGGAGGTGTTTAGCTGTGGGATGTGTGTGAAAGTGCTTGCGTGTAGCCTGGCCCAGATCTCTCGGTCCATAGCGCTATTTGCCATATGGCACCCAAATTATTTTTCCCACCTCTGAAAAACACCAGAGAACAAAACCGCAGTCTGCGGCAGCACCCGGCGCCTGATTTGCAGGGCGCAGGGGCATGCGCAGCGCTTGGGATGCGAGTTTTGGTTCCTGCTGCCAGGCCCCACAAAGTTGGGGTCATCAGAAGCTGAGTTTTGCTGTAAGTGCACCTAAAATCCAAGTATTTGCCTAGAAACAACTGATGTAGCATGCAGTGATTTTTAACGTTGTCAGCTGGTGGTTAAACCCCTATGTAACGAGGGAGGAGCAGAAAGCTTTCTGGAGAGTGGTGATGGATCAGGGTATTCTTATGTTCTCCTTGGCCTTTGATCCCAACTCAGGAAGCCAACTCTGCTCAGGGAGGGTTAGGGGTGTTTTTGGGTCTCGCTGGCCAAAGTAGGAGGTGGGTTACCTGCTTTGCCGAATTAGAGCCTCCCATCAAAACTTCAGCGTCACGTACCAGGCATGAGAAAAACTACAAAAAGTCAAGGGTGAGGGGCATCCTGTCACCTCTGAGAGGCATTTACTGACCGAAACCGAAAGCAGAAAATGAAGGAGCGCCGATGCTGCTTGGGCACATGCTGCAAATTCACCCGTAGTTTTAACCTCTGTGGAAGATGCATTAAAAGAGAGAAAATGGCAGGTGTGCAGCTTTGAAGAGGTCGGGCGTTGGAAATGCCTTGGGAGACCGCTGCGCAGCTTTCTGCTGGCTGTTACGCAAGACAGTTCAGAAGAAGCCAACCTTGAAGAGCTACTCGGGGCCTGATTTGCCTCCCCGAACGTGTCTGAAGAAGCCTGACGCTTCTTGGGTTGTAGAGTTCTCTAAAAGGACTGGGCAAAGGGGAAAGGAGCTGGTGTGCTTCTCTTAGCCCTCTTTCCTTTTCTATAGAGGATTATCTCAGGAACCACATCAGTATTTTTCAGTTTCTCACAGTGGAGTCTTACAAAAGCCACAGTCGTCTTTGTGGATAGGAAAGGTTTTGAGGTTGCATTTAGGATTTTTCCAGCTGCACTGCGTGGTTTCAGTGCTCTGCCTGTACGCTAGCTTGTGGAGAATCCGAAACGGCAGCTGTGACCCCTGCCTGCCCCCCACACCCTCTGCCCAAAGACTGAGCGGGTTTGGTGGAGAAAAATTGGGAACAGCATCTTTTCTATACTGGAGGCATTGTTAGTCTCCTCTGTTAATTCACATTGTGCTCTTAACAAAGCTATTATGAAAATAATTGCATAGGATAGCGCGTGCCTTTCTGCAGAGTGATATTTAGACAGCTGTGTTAAGAGTGCAGAGGAATAAACATCTTGCAATTTCTACACTAGAACTATTAATTTCGTTTACTATTTGTTTTTAAACAGGGTAAATGATGTTTCTTCGGGATGGTGCTTACTAGCAGCCGCTCTGCTCCTGCATTTACTTGACAGAGATCATACAGCTTTGACAACACTACTCAATTTTAAGTGCTGCAGAAAGTTCGTGTGTTGGATCTTCACAACTACGACGCAGAATGTACTGGTGTGTGGGAACTGAGGAATCCACTATTTGCAGAGAGAGCAACATGGATCCGCAAAATGGTAAACGGGATGATTTCTTCTCTTTCTGGTTCAGATTGGGAGCGAAAGGTTGTAAGAGAACTCAGTAGCCAGCTGCCACTGAGTGGTGATGAAATTTAAATATGTGAAGGATCTTTCAGTGATTCAAGCCCTCGTCTTGGAAGATCTACAGTATAGAACAAGGCCTCCAGAATTAGTCAATAAATGTATCACGTCTCATCTGTGCTTTTTCAGTGCGTGAATGCAAATATGTTCCCAAGCAGTGATGCAGTGTGTATTCCGGGTATGAAAGCTGCTAAAATCAGAGCGTCGTTTCTCAGGCTGAGCAGATACTAACCTGCTCCACTTTTACTGTCAGCTTTGATTCAGCGGCTTGCAGTGATTTATTGTTGGGCTAGATTTGAAGGTCTGCACTTATGTAATGTAATAAATCCATGGGTGGAAGTTTCTCTTTCGGAAGGGACGTATGCTTCAGCTTGCTTCCCGTTAATTTTTTTTTCTGAACAGCCAAATTATTTTTGGATGATTTTTGTCGCCAAAACCCTCAGCTCCTAGGCACTGCTGCATTTCTCTGAGTCAAAACCCAGTTATGTTTCTGCACCAAGAAATAGCCTTCTGGTTATTGTATAATGGTATTCCCCCCTTGCAACAAGCCGTTCATTAGGAGGCAGCATCTGCGTTTTAAGTGTGGGATGAAGGTGTGTTTGACGCTTTGTAGTGAGTAAGCAGACTTCAGTAGAAGCTAATGTTTTTGCAGCCTTATTTTGGATTTTATCAGCAACTATGAAGCAAAACCTGATACTTTATTCAGAGGCTGCCTTATCTTGTTTGAAGACATTTCTCACCAGCATCTCAGGGAGCTCTGGGAACTCTTTCCTGTCTCCGTACGTATTCTGCTTATTCTGTGTTACTGATTTTTTTGCTGGTTTTTGGTTTTAATTAGCATTGTATCTTTCTGTAATAATCAGGGACATTTGTTTACTGAATATTCTTAAAATTCTTAAATTCTATCTTCCGAGTTTCTCTCTGGAAGAAATTATCTCCACTTGAATACTAAGCTATAAACCACGAGAAGAATTTTAATCTGCGCTAATGATTCGCAAGTGTTAAGAATTGCTAAATTTTTATTCTGCAATAGTAATTCAACAAGTTGTTCTCACTGGTTAAAGATACAGTAAATAAACATTAGTCTGTGAGCGAACAATGAACTGAAAAGTGAAAAAGGTGTATTTTCTACACTGTGAGTTCAGTTTTTCTTCTGAGAACTTTATTGCATGTTTCTGTTATGTAAATATATTCGGTTAAACAGGGTAACTGGAAGCATACAAATTTTACTGGTACAACTCTTCTATACTTACGAGTCTGGGTTATTTTATTCGATAAACAGATTTGGAAGACTGGCAAAGGGATCCTAGGAAAGCTTAAGATCCAGGACTGCCCTGGTGGATTTGCTCCTTATAAGCATGCTGTACGTGTTTAAACTCATTTTTATTTTGGGATTGTTTGAGTTCTGCCAAGAATAATTGTCATTAGCTAGCTGGTCCACTCCCTAAGTTAGCTGGTCCTTGTTCTGCATTTGGATCCTATTACACAGCTTGAACGCAGGAACGCGGTGACTCATTCAGCCTCCACATTTGAACCTATTGTTTACGCGCATTTATTAACAATCTAGATGCAGCCTCCTGCTTCCGTTCAATGGGAACCGCTGGGAAGTAGAGTGAGATCACAGATAATTTCTGTAACGCCAACGACCTCATTAGTGCTCGCAAAGCTTGGAGTCTCTGTTTTCGGGCAGGAAGGACAGGCGTGTGGATGTGAGCGGTTTAGCAAACAGCACGGTGCTGCTTGTGGCTCTGTGACGGGTCAGCTGGATCAGCGTGGCGTTCCGGCCGGCACGGTGCTGGAAGCGCCTTTCAGCAGGTACCGTGTGCACCCGGTGCCTGGATCATTTGAAAGCCTTTAAGATTTTTAGGGCTTTTTTTTCCTGACAGCTATACAATTTGGCCAGGTCTTCATGTGGAGAACAGGTTCACAGCATCATTGACTTAGCAAATGTAACATGATGAAAGGGCTCACCGTACTGCTCGAGTCTCCTCTGCTATTGCTCCTGGCTGAGGCAGTGGTCTTGCCTGTGCCCTGGCAGCATGCCCACTTACCCTGAGAGCAGGCGAGCTGTGTTTCAGCACTGGACCCTGTCTGCCCTCCGGGGATGGTGCTGGGCTTGACTCGATGGTGCTGGTGAGCACCCGCTGGTGCACAGAGAGGATTTGTCACTGGAGTGCGGAATAACGCTCCGGTTTGCGTGCAGTCAGCATCTCCCCTGCCTCTTCAAACCCCTGCTTCTCCTCTCCTAGATTTGTTCATCTTGTCCTAATTAAAAGAAAGAAAGCGAGCAGAGATACGGGGGCGGCTGCAGTCTCTCATGAAGTGCAGGTTTTAGGTTGTTTTTTTTTTAAACTTGGTTAAGGAGCGCTACATAATATCATTGGGGTGACATAATATGAATCTTGTAGGAAACACAATGGAAGCCCCAAAATATCACTGTATGAACGCCTAGAACAGAATAGAGATTCATCTCCTTTCTACAGGCTGGTTGGTTTCTCTGAATCTTATGAAAATTTACAGCTAGGATTTAATTCTTATATGAGTTTCTAGGAGGCAGTTCAGCAAAGATGTAGAAAGGCAATCTTTGTCTTCTGAAATGTAAGGGTGCTTTTGTTAAAGAGTTTATCGCTCTCATACTGAGAATTTTATTCGAAGTCGCAGAACGTTCATATGCCACTTGTGTGTGTCTCGGAGGTGGAATTGGATTATCCTTCAAACACGCCAGAGGGTGTCTCTTCTCTCCTGCTAAATCTAAAAATGAGCATTGAAAAGGGGTGTTATGTTGTGATGTATATACTATTACATAATTAGGGACAATGACGCCAATGAGAGTTGTCTGAAATTTTATAGTAGCTTTACAGATACTAACTAAATGAACCTTCACAACTTCTTTTGAGACAAATCTTTTGTAGGCTGGTGACTTTCAACTGTCCGGGGAAGCACAGATAGACATGTGCAATATGCCTGGAAAAGAGACCCGAGTATTAAAATGAGGGAGCAAACAAGTAAGCAGAACATAATGACCTGAGCTGGCATTTGGAGTGGACCAGAGGCTCTTAAAGCTGTGCTTCAGAAGTGCCACGATGACCCTGCAGCTCACGGGGCTTTGTATTTTATCAGAAAGAAGCTACCCACGATGGCAGTGACCTTTGCAACCCCATCTGGGCTGTGGCTCAGCTCAGTACTGACTCAGAGGGAAAGCTGCTGCCTGCGCTGCCGCTTCCTGAATCACAGAAAAGTCTCCAGTGCAAGTAAGAAGAGTTTAAATGGAAGAGTTGAAGAGTCGTTTTGATAGGAGGGACTGCTCAGGAGCTAGTGCAATTTTAAATGGAAAGTTTCACAGCGGATTGAATGGTGACAGCTTGAGGTTAGCGAATAGCAAGTGAAACAGCTTATTCTCCTGGGACATGGCTTTCCGCATCCAGCGTCGCTCCCCTTTTTGCATGAGGGCAGGACGTTTGCAAATGTGGCCGAAGCCTTTGTCGTAGGGCGGCAGCTGGAGGAGGTGACGGGACTGTAGGTGGAGGGATGGAAACGTTCGCGGACCCTTACTCTCCGTTTCGTGCTTAGTGGATAACCCGAGCCTTCCAGGCTGTCAGTCTGGCCCTGTGAAATCCACTTAAAAAATAAAAATCTGCAGGAAGAACCTGGCTTCTTCATGGTGATAAAAGCAGGCAGAGCTCACCCACTCCTGGGTGTGCATGTGCATGCCCTCCAGATGAGATCTTTGCTGTCATGTCCTCACAGTTCTGCACAGCTGATTTTGCTGCCTTAAACGTGAAGGGCAGGAACTTGCTTTTGGTAGTGTGAATATCTTTGCTGATAAATCTTTCCTGCTGAATAGAGGAGGAGGGGAAAATTAGTGTTGGCAGCATCACCGATGTCACTTTGTTCCTCGTGAAATCGCCATGTAAGCCTTAAAATCTGTACATCAGCTGCGCATGGGGCTAGGGCCAGCAGCTAGGGCTAGGGGCACGTTGACTTCGTCCCATTCGTGGCACCTTGTGCTGTATAAGAGGGAAAAAGTACTCACACCCTCTGTCCTGCTTTTTCCATCCACGCAGTGGAGATAGTAACATTACCCTAAGTCTGCTGGGAGAGTGAGGTGGTGAGAAGGACAAGGAGAGCATCTGGGAGGTGATCTGAGCGCGCAGAGCACTAGAGTCCTGCAGAGTGCGTTGGTCGCTTGAAGTTCTGTATAATCAGACTGAATGAGCCTTGAGGATTTTCTGTTTTTCTCCCTGCTTGTTAACCTGTGAGTTAATTTGAGTCCAAACAGCAAATTGAAAGTACTCCTACAAGCAAAAAAAAAAAAAAAAAAAGCAGAAAATAAAACGGGTATCTTATATGAGTTAGTTTTAGTGCTTAATGCCCTGCAGAAGGAGAAGTAGGAAATACTAGGCAGGAATAGGAAGTACACTAGTAAAGCAGTAATAGGCTTGTATTTTTAAACATATTTAAATACATGCTTCATGCAGAAGTGGTGCAGTCTCACATGGGGCCAAAAGCTAATGCGGAAGGCTGGTCTGCAACAGAAAATGCATGTGGTTAAGCCTGCTCTCCTGTGCCTTCTGTAGCGCTGCTGCATGTTGCACCATCTCGCCGAACCGAGCCTGGATTTGCAAAAAGGGCAATGAATGCTGGGGCATTTACGATTAGGTGCCTAATTTAAGACACTCTGAACTGATTTTCAGAGTCTGGATACTAAGCACTGTTCTTCAGACATACCCTTACAAGATGTCCCTTGTATTTTGAAACAGAGGCATCCAGAAGAACCGTTTGCCTTTGGAAATGTCTTCTCGTGCGTGTGGAAAGTGGGAGTTTGGCTTGTGGGTGCTGCATCCCTCTGGAGTCAAGGAGATATAAAGGACCACTTAGGTCTTAGTAGTGGGAGGACCAGCTTTTTTCCGATAAACTCCATGAAAGCCAGCCTGCTCTTGAACTTGAACAAGGAGGGCAGAGCTGCTGGGAGTGCCATCAGTGTGGCGCAGACCTTGGGAAACTAATTGAGCAGACAGTCCAACCTGAGAGCCAGTTTGATTTACAGACAGTAGTAAAACATTGATCTTTATCTGAATTGTATCTGGCATTATCTGCTGCTATACAGCCTTATTTTTCCACCTTTCAATTGAAATGTCCCTGTGTATTACACTAAAATGTAACTTAAAACCACTTTATCAAGAAGGCTGCAAAAACCCAAAGATAAGGTGATAAGGTAGTAAAGAAAATCCTTTGCCCTTAGAACCTGTACACAGGCACTCCTTAACGATGTTACTAATGTGTGGTTATAAGCTAGCTCTCAGGTGAGGGTTGAGACTGCGGTCATAGAACCGTTGTCCTCCATTTCAGTGGGAAAAAGCAATTGATAGTGTTCACACCAACTCAGTCTTTACCAGGCCTGTAATTGATGTAGTGTTTTGTCAGTGATGTTGCAGGTGATTTTATACTTGCATGAAAGGAAGTGTTATGATTTTTTTTTTTTTTTATCCTCTCCAAAGCCTATGGGGGCCTTGTCCAAAACCCATTAAAGACTTTACACTGACATAACAGGCTTGGGATCAGATCTTCAGGGATCCTTGCAGCATTAAGTCTGCGGTTCGTTTTGTTTTTCATTTCTCTGATCGATAAAGGGGCTGTCAGGGCTCTGCTTGGCAGAAGGCAGCTAACTGGGAGGAAATGTTTGCATTGCAGATGAGGGTGTGCAGGATAGATTTTATACTATTCAGCTCCCAGTCTGCTCTATAGGTGAAGTCTGTCTCTCAATAGGTTCTGTTTCAGATTTTACATCATTTAGATTTACATTTAGGCTGATATTTAATTCCTTTCCTTAATCCAAGTCTGTGTGCTCATTAGTGGGTCAGCAATCGCTTATTTGCATGATTATGTACCACCACAGCACCAGCCCTTTTATGTAAGCTGCTGATAGTTTCACAACAGAAGTGTGTCCATGCTTTGAATTTGTGCCTTGCTCTTACTTAGAGGGAGGACTTACAAAAGAAGTCTTTAAGTATTAAGCAAGGCCCTCAACCTTCAAAAAGCCCTCCTGCAATCAGAGGGGCTCTGCGGATCGGTAGCTTCTGGTTTAAAAAAAAGTGTGTTTTCAAAAATTACAGACTGCCTTTCAAACATGTACAGCTACATGGCAGGCAAACTCGGTGAGTCTGATCATGACTCTGAAGTGGAGTTAGCAAGGACGTACGCAGACCATGTTAAAATAGGACAGTTGAAAAAGATTCCCACTGAACAACAGCAAAGTTGATGTAGTATAATCTCGGGGGTTATGTTGCAGTTTTTGCAAATAGTCAGTCCCTCCCAGGATGACAATTAGCCACCCTGTGTGCGTGTTGGAATAGAGGGTGAAACCCGGTGATGTCTTTGTAGATTACGTATTTTTTGCAGGGACACGGGTACCTGCTGGTGAAGGTGCCCAGACAGCCTTTCCTAGCCTGAGCTTTCCTGGCATGGGTACTTGTGGTGGTGGGACGCGTTGCTCCGGACAGGTGGGCAGGACTTGGGGTCTGCCACAGAGCTGCACAGTGCAGTGGGAAATCTGGTGCGGGTCCTCTCTTTTTTGGCTTGCCCTCTCCGGCTGGGGAGAGAGGCAGGTCTGTGGTGAGCTTTGGGAACTTCTTGGTTGCAAAAACAAGCCCCATGTTGTGTCACCCAAGGGTGAGGGAAAGGGTCAGTCTCCTACAGGAAGGGCAGGAGGAAGGCAAAGGGTTAAAGGAGCAGGGACCTGGAGTTCGGAGCTGGAGGAGCGGCTTAATTTCTTTTCTAATAGTCAACATGTGGATCCCAAGCATGAAGGTTGGCATTTCGGATACTGCTGGGGAAAGCTTAGTCCCAGGCTGTCCACAACTCCTTTTCTGTGCATAGTTGAAAATCATGGAAAAATAATGAACCCAAGCAGTGATTCAAACAAGAAGTCTGGATAAATTTAGCTCAAATATTCTTGGTATGTTTGTGGTCGCTGTGGAAATTACATCACTGCTTGTTTTAATGATCAGAATATCGCTTGGAAAACTGGCATGGCTACCCGAGAGGAGCTCAAAATGAAATCTTTTAAAAGCATGTATGTCTTTGAATTGCTTTACCTGCAGTTTTTTGGTTTTGGGGTTATTTGTTTTATTCCCATCTTGGGTAAGGAGAATTTTGACTAGAGCTTATTGCTGCTTAATTGAAAAGCCACAAGGTTTAGCGCTGATACACTCTGCAGTGTGATTATCTACTTCACATAAAAATTGTGTCTGGGGAGTAAGATTCAAAGAGAGTGCTGGTAATTGCTGAAGACAAGACCTCCTCCAGAATCTGCGTGCATGTCTTTCTGTCTTGCACATCAAAGAGCCTTTGAAAATGCTTTTATTTTTGCATCAAACAGGAACGTTCTTTTTTTTTTTTTTTTTTTTGGTGACACTAATGGACAAGATCCCTTTTCAGATTTCAAATGTAGCTTGAAAAACATTCTAGCTCCTTAAGTGGACTTGTAATCATGGTTATAATTCTCTGAAGTTTTGCACCTTGGACCTTCACACATGGCAGGGTGGGAATAAAAGCTATCTATTCAAAGTCACGTGCATGGATTGGACCGGGTTCTCAGATGCGATGGATCAGAGTTCATCATAAGTTGGTGGGAAGGGGATGAAACATGCCTTGCCTAATTTTGCCGTCTCTGCCTTGGAGCAGCCATCTAAAAATGCTGTGGGCTGCAGCAGGTTCACAGCGTGTACCTTTCTTTGAACATAGCATCCTCCCAGGCAGAGGCCTTGTGCTTCATCCACTGAAATGAATGCTGATATTGCCAGTCATCAGGAAGGCAAAAGGGAAATATCTCCCCATTCCCCCTCTCTGCAAATGCAGGCACTTCTGCCGCTTGCAGGTTTTGTCACAAGTGAGGGAAGGCTGTATTTTTTTGGTAGCTCCCATTAAAGGTTTGGCAGCACATCGCTACACAGCCTGATTCTGGACCGGCACTGTCTTGGCCAACAGCAGAGGTCTTTTCATCAGGCTTTTTCTACTGCTCCAGACACAGCTGTAAAGGTAATCTTCCCTCTGAAATACTCTGTCCCGGAAACCGGCATCTTGGAAGATCTGCTCCTGCTTGCGTGGAAGCTGGTGGAAGTGCTCACATTGAGTTCAGTAGAAGCTGGAGTGGAGCCTCACTTTCTCCACTGTTTTGGGTTTTTTTCTTTTCCAGACTATCACATTCATCCCATTCCTCCGATGCTCTTCTTTGCACTTCTGTTGGCTCTGCTGTTGCCAAATTGCCCGTTCGACTCTCTTGATGCCAACCATGTCCAATATCTTGATTGCATTTTCTTTTCCTCTGCATGCAACACTTTTACCTAAACTAATCTAGAGTTGTTGTCTTGATGATAAATGAGAACTGAGGATAGCAAAGAGTAAGATATTTTATTAGGCTAGCAGACACGCTTAAAGGAGCACATTGAACTGTGTCTAACATGTACTAAGCTTGGATTTTGCTGCATGGGTGTTTACCCCTCAGACCTCTTGAAAGGCTTTTTCCCTTAGATGTGTCTGCTTTTTCCTAGATCTGTCAGTTTGTTTAATAAAAGAAATTCTCTCTTTCTACAAACGTCCCTCAGAGTAGCCTGTGAAGCCGTTATCTCACATGTTACGACTTAGTGTCTGGTAGCTGGGTTTACTTCTGCGCATGTGTAAAATGGGAAGGCAGGCTGTAGGACTGAAAGGAGCCTGTGGGTCAGTGTCCTGCTGTCCCACTCCTAGACCTTATGCAAGGCCTGTTTTAAGTGAGTTGCCTTGTCTATTGCTTATGCTTTTTTCTGGGATACTGTTCCAAAGCCTCATTTCTCCAACATTTTAAACTTTCTTCTAATTGGCAGCCAAAATGTATTCATACCCTGTACATAAATAGCTCTTCTCCTTCCCTGGTGTCTCCCTCTGGATGTATTTATAGACAGTATTCCCATCCCCGTCCAACTTTTATTTTTCCAGGCTCAACGAGCCAAGCTTTTTTCATCTGTAGTCTTGTAATTAGACTGTCCATTTCTTCGATTCATCTTCTCCACCTCTTCCAGATTCTCTTTAATCTTGCTCAAACATGATAAACTGGAGTTGTGCAAGGTATTTTATGTATCTTTTTAATGTTGCTTTCCCTTTTTTCCTCCTCTCTGGCAAGCCTTTCCAAAATCTTCCTATGTCCAGGTTCTGTAAGAGATCTGCAGTGCTCCTTGGGGAAGGGAGGAGAGACACTGGTGGCCATCAGGTGACAGCAGATACCCAGGACCCCTGCCATGTGGTGGAGGACTGGGCTTGCTGCTGTGGCCCAAGGGGACATGATGGAGCAGCTATGAACTTCATCCTACCACTTTCATCACCTTTTTCTGAAAGCCCCACTGGGGCTTGCCTTTCCCGGTAGCATCCCTGGAGTTTCATGGGGCTGCAGAGACAGACATTGGCTGCTTCTGTGCTGTTATTTTAGACCAGCAGTTGGGTTGGAGTGTTGTGAATGGTTTTTCCAGTTAGGAGGGTGTTTACATGCGTTATTAAAGTGAAACAGGAGCTGCTTTTCTCAACTCAGGCAAGCTGTGGAATCGCTGGATGTTGCTTTGGTGGAGCCAGTAGAGGACTCAGACTCAGAAGAGACCTGAGCAGAGACCTTGGGCCCGTCCTCCTCTCACACGCACACAGGGACTCCCTCCCTGAATTCTTCCACACATAGCCTCCCACAGCTGGGGCTAAAAGCATTTGCTTCTTTCTAAAGCTAGCTTTAAATATATGTCTAAAGAGGGTGTAGCAGAAGAGGGCTGGCCATGACTTGGTGCTTCCCCAATGTGGATAGTTAATCACCTTTTTTTTAGAAGAATGTTGAGCAAATTATTTCTTTGAAAGAGACGAAACATTGATGCATGGAACTTTTTCCCTTCTGATGAAAGCTTGAACTTTAGGGAAAAGGAAAAGTTTCAAAAGAAACCAAAGTTAGCCATGAAATTTTATTTTACGACATTTCAAATCAAATCCAATCTTGGTTTGGTTTCATGGCTATAATGTTTGATTCAGTTGGACAGGAATGGTCTCACTAGAGACACCTTTCATCATTTAATAATCCTCTGTTTCCAGCCACGCTTGGAAATGAACACGAAGAAAATCCAAAAGCGTAGTCATACTTCTGCATGCTTAATGTATATCTTCCAATTTAAAATTTGGAAAGCAAGAGTGGCATAGCTGGCCGTGCATGCAAAAGCATATTTCTGAATGATTCAAGCTGTAGGATTGGAACCAAATCACTGAGGCCAAAAGACAAAAATAGAAACTTTCACTTAGAGCTGAGTCATTTGTATTTTCAATATGGCAATAGGCTCTCTGGCCATTGGGAGCTTTCGTGATTCCCTCTCTTTCCCTTGGGGGTGGAAATTAGCGCCAGCATTATGCTCCATGGTCTTTGCTGATCCTTTGCACCCTGAAGAGGGCAGTACGGGAGGGATGCAGGGCATCCCTCTTCACTGTGAGAGCCAGCCTTTGCCCTGTCCTTGCCAGCGGTCAGCCCTGTCCCGTTCCTTCCCTGCCCAAAAGCTAGTAGTGTGTCTACCAGGGATGATGGTGCCTTCGTGAGACAATCTGTCCGCTGAGAAATGTGTTGTGGGCACTGATGCTCTGAGTGCTCCTACAGATCAAAAGGGATGAACATGTGCACGTGAAGCTGCTTAGGCCTGGCACGTGTGCTTATGGGAGAGAGTAAAACCATCGCTGTCATCAGCAACGGCCCAGTTCATCATGCTGGTAAGCTGGGGATGGCAGGGTTAGCGAAGGGCTGCCTGCTTGTGTTTGGTACTCAGCTGCTTGGTGAAAAGTCGGAAGGAGAAGAGAGAGGAGGAGGCGGCGACAGCAGCCCTGTGTTTGCTGTTGGCTGCTGCCATTCGTTCGGGATGTGGTGGTTGTCTCGGTGGTCTCTACTGCAGCTAAGGAAGCTTTATAAACAGAGAGGGTGAAACTAAAGGTGGTGTGTGGAGCAATGGGAGCCTTGCGTGCTGGTACGTGTGGCCAGCTGGGGATTTGTGCAGGGTTTATCAGTACACGAGAGGCTGGCTGCAGCCCCCGGAGCCCAGGGCAGAGGAGGGGGTGCCCAGTCATGGTGCTGATGAGCTGCCTCCACTCTGACTCGGCAGTGAGGATTGCAGTCCTGCTGTCTCTCTTCCATCAGGCATAGCCCAGGGCAGTGGAAGCGGTGCGTGGTGCACTTTTAAAACAGCCTGTGGGGAGCATCGTGTCTAAGGCAGAGCTGTCCTCCTGCATGCCGAGCACAAGAGAAGAGGCACGTCCTGGCCCGTCACGTGTAGTAGCCCTTGTTCCTTTTCCCTAGATAGCTGCAGGTGTTATTAGTGACCCTGAAGCTCCCTTGCACTTTCCAGTGTGATTTGCACGCTGACGTGATGGGTTTGCTCCGATGGTCGTATTCCAGTGTGTATTTCTCAGTGCTCTCTCGAAGCTCACTGCCTTGTAATGGCTTTGTGTAGCCTCTTTTCTACTTCAGCAAAGTCAGAATTACCAGCTTGGTTTCATTTGAACTTCTTGGACAATGCAAATAATTTCCAGAGTCATGGGGAACTGGGAGGCGCATGCACAAATGCAGAAGCCTGCTCAGATCTGGTAGCTTTTCAGCTCCAGCTTAGTGCTGGCTCTGACAGACAGACAGACAGGTTCACACAGCCATTCAGGCATCTGTGGTACTGCCCACTAAAGACCGCTGAGTCTCAGTGTAACTAGTATTTGAGGCTTTTCTGTCCCCTCTTCCCCCATTATCCTGGATGATGGAGAAACAATTGTGTAAGTGTAGAGCTAAAAAGCTTGCAGAAGCGTCTGTTTTTTGTAATTCAGTTCTGGAGCCCCTTAAAAAGGCAGGAGTCCAGAGCATTTTTCCATCCAGGACTTAATATTTTCCTTTCAGGTTTGCATTAGCAAATGTTTTTTTCCTTGCAGGTTAAGAGTGTTTCTGAATAGAAAATTTCCAACGGCTCTGCTGATAATGGGTCACTTTGCATTGCTGTACCTAAAATTGTCAGCATGCCCTTTACAAGATCCTGTATGCTTGCTGGAAAACATTTAATGCAGATCAGCACTTCGCATGCGTGGTACGGGCATGTAAACAATTTAAAAATAATTACAGATTATGCAATAATAGTGGAAAATATCCCTTCAGTACTGGATTTTTGTCTTTGAAGCATTCTTCTGTGTTTCAGATCAGGTCTTTTGTAGGATTATTAGTTTCCTGCCGGGGCAATGAGCATTGATTGTAAGCTATGTTGTAGATGCGGGTTTCTTTTGTACTCAATGCATCATTTTCTCCACCGCCTTGGCAGGCAGATCTTAGTGTAGAGCCACTCCTTTAATTAGCTGAAATAATGGATGTTTGGGTGACACGGAACCATAAAAAATAGGCAGAAAAAGTGTGTGGAGGGTTCCCTCTCTGTCCTGAGAAGGTGTCACGTCTCACTCGTCATGGAGAGATATTAATCAGGGTCAGAGGGACTTGACCTGATTCTGGCGTGGTCTCTCCAGTGGGGGTGCCGAATTTCCCAGATAAACCATCCTGTTATCTCTCAGTCAGATTTACCATAACTTTCTCCTCTTGTCTTCTGATGGCAGGGTTTATAAGGGATTCTGGCGATTTTTTAGTCCTGCTGGGGACATTTTATAGCGGAATTGGTTGGGCCATCTGTATTTTGCCTGAATCCAAGACCAAGGTGAAGTAGCTCACAGAGTTCATGCTGCAGGACCCTCCTTTGCACGGTGCTGGGCCAGGTCCTGGCTATGGGGCCGCTTGGACCGAGCGTAAGTGGGCAGGCAGGGGCAACAACTTCCCTCCTGGGGACAGACCTTGGTCCGTGACTGTGTCTTTTAAGAAATGAGTGATTGAAATAAATGAATGAAACCTTTAAACTTTTTTAAAAAACAAATGAAACCCTGTTTTGAAGCATCAGCTAATTAGAGAAGGAACACAAAAGGTATCTTTGTTTCATAAACAATTTTTACTGACTTGGACTGATTTAAAAGTTTAGGTGTTTTTTTTTTTTATTAAAGAACACAGGGTTTGGGTTTTTTTTCTTCATGGTTTAGGATGGGAATTATTTTTCAGTATCCCAAAGATTTCCATAGGATTGACATTTTTTTCTTACCCATCTAAGTGGGAAGTGCAATGTAGGATGGATCCGTCATCCTTTGAAATCACTGGAGGCTTCCTGTTGGCTGTTGTTCAGCTGATCAATCCGAAGTTTTTCAAAGCAACAGAAGATAGATGAGTCTGTTACAGAGACTCAGAAATAACACGGCTTTCCATAAGTTTTGCAAAGCAGCCTGCTAAAGCTTCCCTATTGAAAAATGTTCAATAACGCTTGTGAGTTTTTAAGCATTTGGGGGGGTTGGCTTTTAAATACACAGCACATTTTAAACCTCATCTCTGTCCTATATTTTTATTTGCTCTGTGGCAGCGCTCAGAAGTCAAAATGGCAAAAGATTAAGCTGGTAAAGGTTAGCTGTAGCCATCTGTTGAGGAATTAATGTCTGAGCTCAGCCTGGAGAGGCGACCTCCCTGCCCACCCCCATCCGCAGGATCCTCTCTGAACCAGAGGCTTGGATTTCGCTGTAATGGGACATGGAGATGAAAATAACTGTCAAGGCTAAAATGTAGTAGTTAATTCAGACAAAGCAGCAGCCAGCCAGCCAAAAGACATTACATCCAGTGGCCGCTGTAAGAGCTGCTTGTGCTGAAGCAGAGGTGGGTGGCTAACAGTCCAAGGAATTAATAGCTTAATTGAGTATCGCTGAATGGGATGCTGTGTTAAAGTGATCATCTTGATTTGCTCCCGTCTCTGGAAATACCTGCACACATTATGACAAGGTCAGTGGCAGTTTTAAAGTTTTATTATTGTTGTAGTTCTGTTTTGGACTAAGTTAGCTTCCTGCCCTATTTTATCCTGTGTTAAGCATCTCATTTATGTCTTTTGCTGCTAAAGAAAAATATCCTAGTTAGTTGCCAAAGAACTCCTGCCTTATCAAAGGGACTAATGTTGCACTTACAAACTCTGTGAGGTTATGTGTCAGAGACAGGAATGCAGTGATTTGGGATATAAAGATAATAATCATCTACACAGTATGCTGTTTTGTTATGCAGCCGTCTGTTGATTCACAGCGTTGACTTGCAAACCCTCAGCTTTTTGCCGATAATGCCATATTGTCAATTTTGAAATTTTAGATTTTTTTTTCCACCTGCTGTAATAACAAGGCCTGAGACAGGGTGTCACTATCTATATCTCTGAAATTCTCATGGTGCCCTTTGTTATTAATGAGACTTGTTTTTGTTTTGTTTCTCTGATCTGGGACAGCAGTTTGTTGCACTTTAAAATTTATACTTTTGTAACCTTTGAATGGCAATAAAAGATCACTGCTTTTTTATTGATAACCGCTGTTTCCATTGGAATATTTTTTAAAAGAAAATTAGTCTTGCCTTTAGCTTTTGTAAAAGGCTGTTACTGCAAAGCCAAGCTTAAAGTCTACTTCCAAAGTATAAAACATTGAAATCAAGAGTGGGGGATAGTTCCAAAGTTAGTTGCTTTGATGCAAGCTGTTAAGTTGTGTGAGGAATAGATGGAGGATGTGTTTTTAACATCGGCAAATGCCTCCTGTTTTCGCCTTACAAACAGCACTTGGTTTGCTTACAGTCATTAGAAAGCAAGCAAAGAAAAGACGTCGTGGGTCTTCAGAGAAATTAAATAAAGATGATGCAGAGATGGTCTAAACGATAGGGAGTAAACCCCATAACCTTATTTTCATTGGCATTCAAACGTGTTGAGAGAAATGAACCCACACCATAGCACCTCCTTTAAAATAGGCTTCATTTATCCGTTTTTGTGCCAGAAGAGGGGTGCTGATTTGGGGCAGTGGTTTTAGAGGAACCTGTGCCAACACAGGAACTCTGTCCCGGATCTGGGTGCGATAAAGCAAAAACTAAAGGAAATCGGAATGGGCGTGTAAGAGCTGAAGTGCTGATAGAATATCATAACTTGCTGTGCTGTTTTGCATAGAGCAATGTGCATTGTCAAACAGTAATGTAGACCCCATTGTGCAAAGTGCAGAAGCCAGTTCCTAAATCCGTACAATCCAAGAATTGAAAGCACTAGGTTACATCCAGGCTTAAATGCTCAGCATGTTGCACGATCAAGTCCAAAAAGAGAGATTCAATATTACTCAGCTTTGGTATTGCTCTTATATCTTGTTGTTCAAGGCTCTGTGCAAGTGAGGTGACCCTACTATGAAAGCCACAAAGAGCTCCGGTAAAGGGCATGAGATTTGTAGGGTTAAAACCATAGGCAGAATTTCTTTGGATTTCGGCCCAGATTTTTGCTAAAAATGGCTGATGCATGTATTGGCA
The DNA here is from genome assembly GCA_013400535.1 of Scopus umbretta. Classification (NCBI taxonomy): domain Eukaryota; kingdom Metazoa; phylum Chordata; class Aves; order Pelecaniformes; family Scopidae; genus Scopus; species Scopus umbretta. Next base: position 33,054 of record VZTL01041055.1, read on the forward strand.
AAACTTTATTCCCAGCCTGCATGAATGCCAGCACTGATGATAGTTCAGTCATGCATCTTACAGAAATAAAACAGTCTTTAGTCAGTAGAATGTAATTTTCCTCATTTTTTTCTACTGGTGACTATAAATTAAGCTTATAAAACATGCTGCTGCTTAGTTTCCATTTGTATTTCAGAAGTCAATCTGTCATTTACTAAGTTACCAGGAAGTCTTCTGTGAATTGGGTAATTTGATTGACAAGATACTTAGCTTTGCAATGGGTGGCCTCTGTGTTTTTTTGGGAACTTAGGAATGGATGGCCCACCTTCTCTAATTAAACCTTTGATGGCTCAAGTTAACTTTGAAGAATCATGTGGGTACGGCTGTTGGCTGAGGGCAAGCTTTTTTATTACTCTCTATCTCACCAGTTTTGCTCTTTTCAGGCTTGTAATTAGTTCAATTGCAAGGTCTTTTTATGCTGAAGACCTTTGGCAACTTTTTTCCTCAGGTCAGGCAGGAGATCAATTTACTCTGCAGAATGCAATCGTAGAAGTTTTGACGACAGTTACGTAAGAAGCTTGAATGATGAGTAGCATCATCTTTCTGCCAAGAATATTTAAATATAATATATTGGTTTCAAACAGTAGAATTGCCCAGATTTCTTACATTCAATGACACTTTGTTGAATTCTGCTTGATGGATGTTCAGATGTTCAAAACTGGGCAGTTTTGGTTAGATCAAGAAAAAGTTCTTATTTGCCTAAGATAAGACTAAAATTGAGTTAGGGACTAAAATTAATATCCCAAAGACTATGGTTAAACTGCCAGCTAATTCTGGGAGCATGTAAACTCCACGAAGCCAGCCATTTGTGAGGTTCCTGTTCCTGGAGTGCCCTGAATAATGCACATAAGCAGACTGCGATGGTTGATGGCCAGCCCATGTTCTCCAAACAGTGGCGATGGTAGCAGTGGTTGTAACTAAGCCATTACACTACAAAGGACTTAAGAAATTTTGAGGGGGCCAAAAATGTAAGAGGAAGCATGGCACGTTACCAAGTATTTTCGTAAAGTAGTCATTCAGTAAGACACAGACGCGGTCTTGGGATTAGGGTCTAGCTTGCGGAGTTCCTCCTTCCCTCAGTTACAGCACTACAGTCCTTCTTGTGCTCGCTGGCCAACTGATTTGGTAGTCCCCCCTGCACACTGGGGCAGTTCCAGTAGGAGAGGTGGAAAATGCTCCTGTAAAAAGAGCTGTGGTGTGCAGGACGTGTGAGAGGTTGGCTGGAGACCTCCCTAATAGATAAGGAAGTGACACCAGGATCTCCCAGATCCCAAATGAACCTCTAACCATGAGATACTCGTACCTCCACCTTCCCTGGCCGTGATTTAAAAAGAACTAAAGATGCCCCTGCTCAGTTCTTTGGCAGAAAGGATGTGCCTTGACATGTGGAACGGCTGCAGATGTGGGTCTTGAGTGATAATCCCCCAAATCAGGATTGAGGCTGGAAGGAAGTAAAATTTGTCCCTCCTTTCAGCATTTTTTTAGTAACCAGATTAAAGTGGCTGTGCTCTGTCAGCCCTGATTTGCAGGGCTTACTGCTCAGCTTTCCAGCTGTTTTGTATCTCTGATGTGAGGCATTTTTTCCTCCAAGGGGAATTCCAGTGCTTCTCTCTAGGTTCAGGATTTCATCACAGGGTGCCGGGCACAGGGAGGCTGCATGTTCCAGTAACTGCACTGTTTTCTTGGATCTGTACTTGATTTTACTTAGTCCAGTTCTGAGTTGTTTAGACTGGAGAACTATTTTGCTGTAAAGTTCTCTCTTCTGTCACCCTTTAAACAGTTACGTGCCTAAGAATCATTTGCATTTCCTACCTTGGTGTCCATTAAGAAGAGAATTAAATCATACGTAGTATTCTTAGAGATCCCTTACAGGTGTGTGGTCTGCTCTAAAAGACTGGATCAAATGCTGAATAAATTTCTTTTCCCATGTACCCCCTAAAACAACAGAATTATGAAGGCACTGCACCTATTAACATGAACTCTGAGCTGCTGTTTATTATGCTGTAATGTAACACCACATTTCATCTGCCTTGATCTCTGCTGCTTGCCCTTCACACGTTCTCCATCTTCTGAGAAAGGTTATTGATGTGGGCACATTTTTAATGGCACGGATCTCTGGAGCCGTCTCCAATGTCTGAGTGATTTGAGCTTCATTTAAATAATTAATGAGAAGTGTTAGTCAGAATCTACTGGTGATTCAGACTTCATTATTCAAAGATATTTACTGACAGTTATAGGTTGGTGCAAATTTACTTGTTTTTCCAGGCTGCATTAAACTAGGCCCTGCATGACTTATGTGTCTATTTTAAAAACAAAAAAAAAAAATCCATGTTAACGTCTGTGAAAATCTGTGGCCGTACGGGCTTTATTTAACCAGTCACAAATAAGCAGTAATAGTTAATAATGTTTTAGTAGGAAACAGTGAGTATGAAATGGTCTCTTTTCAAGTGGAAAGTGCTGCTTTTCTCTGTCTTGCACGTTGTTGAGCAGCAGACCTGAACATCTGGCTCACAATTCAGTGACTTCCCTGCAGCTTGCCCTGTCCTGGTAGCTGGGAGGGTAGGCGGGTGGGAGGCTTGGTGATTGAGTCTTTGTTAGCCACTCACCACAAACGTCTTCTCTAATGGTTTGCAGCTTTTAATCTTTGACATGTAAAAACTCTTCTGGCTCCTAACGGCATTTAAAAAAAATAAAAATGTCTAGCCTAGGAGACTCTCCAGGATTGATCAGAGTGACTCTGGGCAACTTGCATAACCTCCTTTTACTCTGTTTTCCCTGAATAAAAATATTCTCAATGTCTTTTCTTTCATGTCCATTAAGGTGTATAAAGCTCTGATTGAAAGTGTTGGAGAAGTACAGTGGGGTTTTATTAGACTGTTGTCAGGAGGTGAATGAAGAATGACTGAAGCAAGGCTGGTAATACCAGAATGGCTTTGCAGGTCCTGCGGACTCCTTGCTCCTTCGGAAGTACTGCAGGTGCCAATCTCATGTAAGCCCTTCTCTTCCCTGGTTCCTGCAGCAGAAGATCGAGCGTGGCAGGCTGCTGCAGAGCCTATCTGTCTCGCTGCATGTGTGTAAGCTTTCACACCATCCTTTGGAAACCACCTCTGGGAGCAATTGGGGAACTCACTGTCCATTTTAGTTTCATGTCCCTATTGGAAAGTACTTTAACATATTCTCTTTTGTCAGGCAACTGAGTGTTGAGGTTTTTTCTTCTTTTTTTTTTTTTTAATTGCGTGCAGTAAATATTTCACTGAAAATAATTTGCCCCCTTTTTTTGTTGCCAGGATGCATTGGCATTGCAGCTGTGCGTGAGTAATGAACAGGTGCTTCTTCCTGACCCTTCTTTTCTATTTTTACTGCAGGAACTGTGGACATGGGTGGCAAACAGTCCACAGTTGGCGAAGTCTCCATAATTCAGACACCCGTGACAGAAAGCATTCAGGATGCATACAAAGCTGGAGACACCAGTAAGGCCCAAGAGTTGATTAAGTTGTCATGTGAGGAGACTGCACTGCAAGTGGAAAAGGTAGGGTTAGGTTACTACTCTCTCAAGTTTTATTGGGAAAGAAACCAAAATGCCAAGCTACTTTCTTCTGTTGTTTCTCATGCAGAAAATCCATTCAGTTTTATACATTACGCTGGTGCTGCAGGGTCCCAGACATGGCTGGTTGTGTGGGGCACTTCAGGAACATCTGCTTAGGGACAGTATTTGCCCTTGAAAGCACTGATCAGAAAGATGAGACCGACCACAGGAACAGCGTATGGAGGAACAGGAGACTGTGCAAGGAGGGATGCTGGTGCTGTGGTCACTAAAACAGGGAAATAGATTTTTCCCCATAAAAGGAAGCAGTTTATAGACTTAGCGAAAAAAGGTATTCCCCCAGTGAGTACAAAGATGGCTAATGGACCCCTGGGAAGATTTTGCTGCTTGTGTTTGGAACTATATCCTCTGCGCCAGCTTCTGCACTGCTCTGCCTTCAGAGCCCTCATTTTGAGCCTGCTCTTTGCACAGAGCTTATCTTAGTGTTTTGGGAGAGTACCTGTGTGCCAAGTCCAGTCATGCTGGCCATCTCCAAACCTGGAAGGACTACGTCTTGTAGCAGAGCTGTGCAAATACTTCTTTCTGTTGGTCCATGAAAAATGGTTTTACACCCACCATTCTGTGCCTTGGGCACTTTTACAGTAAAACCATACAAAAAACTATGAAGCAAAAAGCAACAAATTAATATAATTAATGTATCAACAGCAATTATTATAATGGCTACTAGTGTTTATGACAATCTCAGTTAACCACAGTGACAGTGGGTATGCATTTGCATGGGCAGAAATAAATACGTGACTCTAGAAATGCTCTCTTTCTCTGCCTGCTCTGTTTACAGTGAGTCTATTTTGCTGTGCTTTCTTTACCAGTGCCAGCTTTTAGGTATTGCAGCAGCATATGGAGATCTTCAGGCGGTGAGGTATTTACTGAAGGAAGCATTAGTGGTGTTACCAACAGAACCTAATGATGACAATGCAGCTGTGGTGGCTGCGTATTTCGGATATAAGGATATTGTGAAAGAGCTGCTGGATTCCTTGCGTGGTAAGCCTATTGGGTTGCCTTTGCCTCTCCTCAAGCTTTTCGGTAGCTGTGTGCTATACCTTCAAGCAGGCATTTGCTTATTTTTTTCCCATCCCTTGAAATGGGAGGGACATAGTCATGGGAAAGCGCATAAAGGGATCTAATCTTTGCTGTGTTTGAAGAAAACTGCCCCCATGGGGGGAAAAACATACGCATAAAAATATTCCGTGTTTGCAAATTGGAAGTAGAGGAAGATGCCATTTCGACAATTCATTCCCATCAGCCCTCACAGCTGGGTAACATCCCAGACCCCACAGAGAAATTAAGGGATTTTCAGGAAACAGCATCATCCCACTCTGCTGATCGAGCAGACACAGTGGTGCTGGGAGTGAGAGTGCAGCATGACTGTCTGGTGAGTAATAGTTCGGGTGCAGAGCTGGCAGCACGCTCTATGCTCTCTTGTTGTATTTGACTTTCAGGGGAATTCCTTGCTTAGAATCATCATTATGTTGTAGTTCCATTTTATTTGAAAAATTATTTTATAGCAGAACAGAGACACTTTTAGACCCAGCCACAATTCTTAAGGCAGCTGGGGTGGGGTGGGAAGAGCATTACTCCAAGTCAGGACAAGGAACTTGCGTGTGGGTCCCCTACTGCGGGCATGGCAGCTGCTCCTCACCGCGACCCTCTGTGGGCTCGGGGTCCTCGCTGTCTTCACCTTGGTCGCTGCAGTAACTGCAACAGCTAAGCTAGGCCTCTGCAGTATTTGGCCTGAATATAGCTCTAGCTCCTCACTGGAGCTATGTACTTGCCGGTGACCTTAATGAGAACAGGAATAACCTGTTGGGAACCCTGCTTATTTGATGTTCTTAAACTGTTAGAGCACTAATAAGCAAAAGAAACGTTCCAGTTTAGGAGATGCAATTAAATGTAATATTTTCCTTCAGCCGGAAAGGAGGCTGACAATGCTGGTTTTGTAACCTAGTAGCAAAAATCAAATTATATTAGTATAATACTCTCAGTAATGAAAAGTGACTTCAGTAGTTTCTGGAAACTTAGCTCAGTTTAGAACTGACCAAATTCCCTTAAACCCTTCCTTCAGGGGGTCAGGGGAGGTGCTCTATACAAACAGCAGCTTTCAGACGTTTTTATGCAGGACTTTCCATTTGTTTCCCTGGGAAGTTACATAGAAACCAATCGCAGGGCTTAGGAATAAATGGCATTAATTTGCAATTTGGCTAATGCACTGCAGTGATTCTCTCTGGCTCAGTGTGAACTTCTTGTAGCTTACAGCTGAAGTGGAGCCTGTTTTTTGCAGCATGAGGGTGAGTGATTTAGTCAAGTGGTTAAGAATGCAAAGAACGATGTGATTTCCACATGGAGAAACTGGAAAAAAAAAAAAAAAAGTTGACATGTAAACTTAGGCTTGTGGAGGTTCCTGTAAGCGTTTCAAAGGGGATGTGAATTTGTAAAGTAAACGGAGGTGATACTGTGAATCAGGGAAGATTTGAGAACTGCCTACTGTTAGCAGAAATAAGCCTGTCATGGCCACTTAGTTACATACGCAGAATTGTGCACACCTAGAGGAAAGCAGTGTTATACAGGCAAAACATTAGTTCAGAAAAAAAAGCAGTTTGAGGATGACTAAAACATTAGCAAATTCATGCAGAAATCAGAACATGGTATTTTAGTTTTTAGCCTTAAATGACATTTATCTAACTTTACTATGATTTGCTAGTAAAGAATTAACCCAAAATGAAATATTTTAAGAGGAAATGAAATTTTTTGTGGGAGACTTTAGGTTGCAGTGAAAACAAACTAAAACAATTCTTTTGTGTTGTCTGAAGCATTTATTCTTGTTTTATTCATCCAGTAGCATGAGTCGTCAGCTGTTTTTCCCCATTCTTTGTATCTCCTCTCATAAACTTGGAAGAAGTGGCCTATGTTGGATGTTTGGATCTAATGTCTGTTGGATCAGGCCTGTTGCCTCTGGATGCAGAGACCGTCCTGGTCATCCCTTGCTGCCTCTGTTTGGGATTAGATGTTTGATTTTTCTGCTGGTAGCCTAGCAGGCATCCTCAGAACCTTCCACTGTTGCCAGCTTGTGCATGCTTAGATCAGAGACAGCCAAAAAAGTTTGTCCATTAGCTGGGTAGGTAATGAAGAACAGTTAGGTAAAGCTGAAAACTTTGTGCCTGACCAGCTTAGGGCTCTTCTGTAACACACTCTTGCAGTGCAGTCTGCCCCTTTGTCCGCAGGGGCTTCATCCTATACCCTTCGCATAGCCATTCTTTGAGGGTGACTCTTGCACATCACAGCCCGGTGGCACCGACTAAGTCAAATGCCGTGTCTTTTTGGTAGGTCCTAGTACTTGCCAACAACTCCTGAACTGGATGCTGGCCATAGCCTGCCAGCAGGGACATTTGGACGTAGTAAAACTCCTAATTCGTGCATACAGTGCTGACCCAGAGAGCTGTGCAGTCAGGAAGAATGAGTTTCCAGTTCTTATACGGTTGCCCCTGTATGCTGCTATAAAGGCAGGTATGTATTTGCATGCTTCAAAACTTTGCCCCTTTTCTGCAGTGTCTTTTAAAGAATGGGGTGAGTTGTTCACATCTAGGAAGGTATCAGCGTGGACTGGCCTGGAATTGTCCTGGATTTCCAGTGGGATAAATTAAAGTAAAATTGGCTCTAAATCTTTTGATTTAGCCAAATTTAAGTCAGGGCCGCCTTAAGTTAGATTACTGTAAATACTGAGAGGCTGAACTTTCCTCTATAAACTCCTAGGGAAAAGACCCTTCAAAAATAGAAACCTTGCAAGTAAAAGCATTATTGTTATGGACACTCTGGCCCACGTGCTTGATTTAGGCTGAGTAATTTACAGTTCAAAGCACAGCTGTGTGTATAGTTTAATAAGACAGGGGGAAAAAGAGAAAAAAGAGCGAGCCTGGGCCAGTGCTTTTGCATAGTGTCTTTGCTGTCTCAGTTTGACCAAACTAGATCTTATCACTGGAGGAAACAGTCTTTATACAGTTCAGTTCCCTTTTTGCACACCCCCATGGCTTTTTTTCAGAAGTTATTTCCCAGGATTTCTGTTTAGCTCCTTGTTGGTTCGTTTACATGAGAAGAAGAGAACAGACAATCTGCTTTTCTCTAAAGGGAATGAAGATGTAGCCGTGTTTTTATTACGGAATGGAGCTTTCTTTTGTTCCTACATCCTGATGGACAGTCCTGAATCCAGCAAACACCTTCTGAGGAAGTATTTCATTGAGCCGAGCCCACTACCAGGTAGTGCTCCAACAAAAACAGTAAGTAGCCATTTGTCTGTCTGAAGAGACGTTCTTTTCAAGGAGCATCGTATTAATAAGTGATATTTGTCTTTGCGTACCATGTGGCTGGTGGTTCTTCTCAACTAAGAGCCTTGTGGTTTGCTACCCATTTAGAGAATAAGCTGCGAAAGTGGCTTTCATGTCAGTGCTGAATAGCAAGGTGTAAAACATTAGGCCTTTGAATGGCATCATTGTGTAAGACGCTGTGTGCGGCAGCTTCTGCGTGGCAATTTTAACTTTTAACTTTTAACATGTCAACCAGGCATATGCTGCGGAAAGGAAAAACTGACTTTGTGCTCAAAGTCTTCCAGAGAAAGAAGCACTACCACAGGCTTCCTCTGTGACCCCAGGACAATCACTTCATTTAGGCTTCTGTTGGGCATTCTGGTTGCAAGGTAATGCCACAAGCTCCGTGCTGTCCTGGAGCGTTAGCATGGTGCAGAGCTGAGCATGTAAACCCTTCTCTTCCCCCCGCATCTGATAGTTCGGATGTAGCACGTACAGATAGGCTCATGTGGCTTTTTGTTAACATGAGGCATGAGTAGAGCAAGCATACATCTGCTTCAAAATGCCTTCCCTACTTCAGAACCTTAGCTGTAAAAGACGGCTGGTAGCCTTTACCGTCACTCACTCAGGACAGATCTGGCTCTCCGGAGCAGCACGGGGAATATTGTTGGTGATCAGATCAGGTTAGTTTAACTGCGCGTGTCCCACAGAAATGGTTTTTGATGGGGTGCAGAGGCCAACAAAAAACCGATTGAAGTCTTTTTAGGTTGGCAAGAACTCTGTTCACTACTTAGTCACTGACAGCCTTTTGACAATTTTGGTAATTCGTTTGCATCTCTATTTCTTCCACTGTAAAATGGGGAGATTTAAACTCCTTACATCTTACAGCTGTGGGAAGGCTTAACACATGCTGCTGCTGCTGCTTTGAGATCTACAGGTGAGTGGCATTGTCTTCATGACACTGCAGGGTATTATTACATTTCGTGTTTATCCCATATCTTTGTATAACTAGGCTATATTCTTCATTCTCTTAATCTCTATTATCCAGGTCTCCTTTATTCAGTACTGAAAAATGTCTCACAGCACACACTGTTAACTGCTTTATAGGGAAGCATGTAGTATTTCATATTATTTCTTCTATTATCCAGCAAGTTAGTTATCAGGCATTTTTTGGTTTTCCCCTCGGTATGTGGATTAACAAACATTCAATAGGAGCATCAGAGCTCTGAGCTTTTAATAGTTACAGTTTTCATCAGGTCATAAAAATTGTGCAGTGAAAAATCATTAGGGAAGTTTTTCGATCAAGGCGCTGTCTGCGTGAACCCCATTGCTAGCTGAGTATCTGTTTGCTCAGCTCGTTACGTTGCAGGGTGTTGATTCTGCTTTGGTGTTAAGTAAAAATAAGCAGAGAGGTTTTCATAGTGTTACAGACTTCTCCGTTCTCTGTTTTCCTGCCAAAACCCTCTCTTGCTGGATTCCTGATGATACTGCGAATGTTAGGGAATACAGTCCACATATGTGAGCTTGGCTTCATCAGGTTCAATCAGCAGATTGAGAGCCCTCCCTGTGGGATTCTTAATTTCGGTGACAGGTAAGCAAAAGGAAGCTAAATTCTAGATGTTTCTGGGTAAGAGTTGATAAAACTACATGCCTTTTAGAAGAAGAAAAAAAATCCAACTAACTGGATAATTCAGCTTGAATAAACTTTGGAATAAATGTTTGAATCTCGGGGAAGAGGTCTGTTTTCCTTGTGAACTTGCTGGCAGTATTTAACTTAGCTGCTGTAAAAATGACTCAGCTTTGCTGTTGTCACACCCTGAGCAAAGAAGAGAACAGTTTTGAAACATCAGCTAATTGCCAGAAGGGTCTGGTTTAAGAAAAAAGAAAAAGAAAAAAAACCCCAAAATCAGACCCAGAAACTTGACCTTGATGCTTCTAGTAGCTGTTTATTTTTAATATGTTTGCTTATTTAATGCTTTCTCTTTGAATTCATTTTGGCAGACTGGGCCAAATTCAGGAAGATTTGTCCTAGTTTGTCTGCAGAGCTCAGGTCTCTGGGAAGTAATAGTCACACTCTCTGATAATTTAAATTTAAATAACTTAATTTAAAACACGACTTCATGGCAGCTGCAAACAAGCTGCCTCAGTGCTTTCTTCCTACCTCGTGAGGTTCACGAACGTAAATCTTCTTTTGTAAATGCTGTGATGCATTTTGCACTGGCAGGAAGCAAAAAAGGATTGTGCGGAGACTGCGGTGTGTATGGCAGCCAGCTGGATGTCCAAAAGTCTCCTCTTGGACAGGGCAGACCGAGGACCAATCATTTCAGAATGAGCCCAGAACTTCAAAAGGGTTTGTGCCGTCTGTGCTGTCTCTGAGTGAAAACACTGCACAGTTGACCTCCAATTGATTTCACAGCAGTGAATGCTACCAGCTATGCATAAAATGTGGTTGGAGAGCTCTGTTTAGCTGCCACACCTTCCAGGCAGCCATCGAGCTGTGCATAGTGCTGCCCTTGCCAAGACAAGAGGAGTTACATCTCATTTTTCTAATATCTCATTCTCCTTTTTTTTTTTTTTCTGGCATAAATTTATCCCCACAGCAAACCACTGTGTTGCTAAAGAGGGGAAGTGCTCCATTTTTACAGGAACAGGTAACAAATGCCAAAAAAAACCCCTGCAGTAAGGTGGCTGAGCACAGATTCCAGACTTTGATATGTGTAATTGGCATGGAGATAACGTGTAACTTTCCAGTGTGTGCAGTGTGAGAGACATTTTTTTTTTTTCCCATTACAGACCAGAAAAGAGCTTAAACTGCTGCATTTTCCCTAGATGTTTTGCCAAGAATTTTAGACACAAGCATACAAATATATGTGTCTGTGTGTGATCCTCCTCTGATTTCTTTATCCACTGACTGGCTAATCTCAGTTACATCACGATCGCTAAAGAAATCTGCAGCAGTTCCACTCAAGATTCACAACAGCATTATTGATGGAGGAACTAGATCACCATCCTCAGAATATCCCTGCTACGGCAAGAGCGAGGTTCTGTTGGGGAACATCATGTCATTTAGGAGAAATGCACAACAGCCTTTTTTAATCACCTTACCAAACAGTCTCAAATCTAAGTAAATATTTTTCATTTTTATAGTTCATCGTTTGCCCAAGAGCAGTGGGGTTTCTTGCTTCTGCACAATTTCCAGTCCCTTGCCTTCCTCAGTGCATCCCCTGACATCACTACAGTAGAAGATTTCCATTTAGTTTTCAGGACCTGTATTGAGAAATTTTTTCCTTGGCAGGAGCGGAGCAAGTCTACGGAGGTTTTCCTTGCCCTTCTGAAAAGCAGTAAGCCACCCAGAGTCAGGCTGTGCCCAGGAGCTAACACTGTCCCTCTCTTGTTTGAGCACAAAGCTCAGCAGCTGGTGCCAAGTGGAGAACGGTTGAGCTGATCACTGGGCTCTGCAAGTTCAGCATCACAGACCTTTGGCATCAAAGAAACGGGCTTTTCTGGAAAGATAGTGGAGATGATTAAGTATGAGTTGGGGAGAAAATCCCCTCTCTTTGTGGCATTGCTGTCAGGCTTCCTTTCACTTAATTATATTTTCACCGCAGAGTGCTGAGCCAAGTAAATCCCTAAGGTAACTCCACTGACATCACGTGAGTAGCACCAAGGCGAATTTGGTCCACTGTCCCTGAGTCAGATGAAGGGGCTTGGCTGATCCTCCCGTTTGCAGTACTCGGGTAGAAAAGACACTGTCAGTCCTTGGCTCTGGATGGGGAGGAGGACTGAGTGCAAGGCATTACTGCTGAGATTCAAAAAGCTGCCTAGGAGATGAGGACAACTACCCCACAGCGTTCATAGCAGGTGTTGGATTTTACAATCTTGTCTGTGGTTTGAGAAGTCACTACCTGAATTCTGCAGGTATGTTTCTATCACATTAAATACCCTGAGGCCACGGCTCTGCATTTTTGAGGTAAATAAGACACAACAATCTAAATGCAAAATAGAAATCAGCGTCAGTCTGAAATGAGAAGCAGCAGACACATGTGGTCTTGCTTGCACCCGCTAAAAGCAGGCTATAGATCTTCTTACTACTGCATTGGTCAGTGTACTCAAGGACAAGTACTTTTTTTGTACTGAAATAAGAGTATATGTATAAATAAGGCCCACTGTAAAGAGCATCATCTTGAAGCAAAGGGGATAAGCACCATCCATGCTTTCTTCTGACTTTTTTTTTTTTTTTATTGCAGCTTCCTTGGGCATAGTTTAATTAAGCAGGAAATGAAAAGAGGGAGTTGGGAGTCTGTAGTGCATTTTTACTCCCGACTCTCCTGGGAGAAGAGGAGGTGTTACTGTCCCATTATATGGGCTGGCAAACAGAGTCTGGGTAGCCTGAGACAGTGACTGGTGTCACACAAGAAATCTGGGGCTCTGGAGTCTGAATTCAGGGTCTGAACCACAAGCACCTGCTTCTTCTCTGAGGAGGAGACCAAACAAGCGAGCCAGCTCTCCGTGTCTTTGTTCCTATCACTGCCAGAATTTCAAAGCCTTTGTATGATTATGTGCATCCTCTGTGTAACTGAAGGACCTGTGGATAGCCTTTTGCATGGAATATTTGCCCAGATTTTTGTCTGTAAATCTCAGTGTTCTTGCTTCTGTTTGTTTATGTAAAATATGTGAATAGTTCATGGGGTTCAATACTCTGGTCATGGATGTTTGTCTTAGGAAAGGTGCTACAGCGCACCGCACTTTAGATCAGATGCTAAAAGAAGGTTAAAAAAAAAGCCAGGAAGATTTTCCTTGCCTGTTTTCTTTTTAGGCCATGGTGCAGATCCTATGCATCCACAGCCATTATGGTAATATCATTGCCACAGCAGAAGGTGCCAGGATGCCAGCACTTCCATCTCGGTGTAGTGTTGAAAGATGACCTGAACTTCTAGGGTAAATCTCCTCTGGATGACATCTTTGTTCGGCATCCTGGCCAATGCAGTTCTAGTCTTTGGTGATCATAATATACATGGGATAATAATTAACAGCTTCAGCGCTGAGGCCAACTTTGAATGTAATTTCACTGTATTTCTTGTTGCAGGGTGAAAAGTAGCTTTAGTCTCACAGCCAGATCTTCATCCCACATTGATCTACCACCTTGCTCCAGCAGCATGTGGTCAGTAAAAAGCTTCTTCAGCCACTGCCTGAGATCTTCGGGAAGGGTGTTGCTATTCCCTTCTCTTGGCAGATGGCAAGCTGTAAAGGGAAGTAGAGGAGAGAGCATGGCTGATCTTCACGGCTTCATTTTTCAGGTTTAGTCTCCCTCTGAGCAAGGTCTTTGTGATGGTTACAGGAGATAATTGATGGGTCTGATAGGCAGGCTGAGACGAATCCACCTTTCTGTTACCCTCAGTGTTGGGTTAGTATTTCCATACCCCATGTCTTGACAACAGTATGGGTAATCGGGAAGCCCCTTCCTTACTAGCAGTTAATTTTTAGACCATAGACATGTTGTCTGGAACTGCTGCCTAAAAGCTTGGATTTTCCCCTATTCATTCTGCTTTACCCCCTCCGCCCCCATTTTGGCTGAGTCTCAGCATAACTTTTGAAAAAAATTGGCGTTCCTGGAAATACAGTATCAGGACAGAGTATGCATTGCCAGCCAAGGTTAGGTGTTAAAATGCCTAATTCCCTATTAAAATGTTTCTCGCATATCTAGGCAGACTGTGCTTGTATTATACTTTCAGTAGCTGGATCTTTGTTACACCTTTCTCTTCTAGCCAGAAAAGGCCATTCCTATTAAAAATCCTCCATGAAGCACATGTAGTTGGGGATCAGGCCTTTTCTTAACTCTTTCTTAAGCCAAGGAATTTGGTTTTTGCTAATGTAGGTAATGTGATCCAGCACTGTTAGGTAGGAGGGTGACGGTTTTCTTCTGTATGAGCAGAAGTCATGGTGTAGGTTTAATTGTCCTGGCATTGTTGGCATCACTATAAACCACAGTATGGTATAAACGACATCAGTAAGAGAATGTCCTTGCTGATTAATCTGTATTTCTATCAGGGACAATTCTAGCTGATCTAGGATGGAGCTGCAGTGATTGGGGCAATTCAAGGAACCAGAAAAAAAGTTAAGTGTCTCAGCACAAATGTGCTCTTCCCCAGTGAGGTTTCCTCATGCTGGGAAGATCTTCCAGTCCCTTAGTGTCAGTAGTACATCCCTACATCGCTCCTGAAGTGTGGGGTAGCTAGGGATGGAAAAGGGAATCTGACCTGTGTGTTTATACTCTCTATTAGCATAACTCACAGCTGATTGCTGTCCAGTGATGTGAACAGCTTTTGGGCTGTTACAGGTGGGAGAAGATTACAGAAAAGTGCATACAGAATTTAACATGAGTTTGTAAGCAGGAAGCTGTTAAATAAGTAGACTTGGATATCCTCACAGTAAAGCAGAATATGTTTAGTACCAGTGTGAAAGCTTTACAGTGTAATTCCCATTACGTACTATATATTTTTGCTGTGTTATATGGATGCCTTGGTGGCATGATGGTGAATGTAGCAAACAAACAGCTTGTGCTCTCTGCCTCAGTTTCCCCAGTGATACAATGGGTGTAGTATTTCCACTCATATTTGCAGGGCTGTGCTGAGGCTTCACTAGTGAACATTTGAAAAACACTATGTCTACATTAAGTATGACTACTGTCAATTTCTAAAAAGTGCAACTGCGTGTGCGTACCCTTTATTCTGTTCTCCTAGATGTTTGAATTGTGTGATCTACGTTACTTGGATTACTTGGAGTTCTGAGTCTCAAATAAGCATTTGAGATAGACCTTTGTTTCCCTTTTCTTTCTCTCCCTTCCCAAAATATATTTTTTTTTATTTTAAATTTGGGGTTAAAAGTCTTAAGAGCTAAATGCTGGGAATTGGAAAGCAAATTAAATTTGCTGTCGGGTCCTTGCTGCCTCCTAGTGGAGAATTAACAATCACTTCATTGAGGCTGTCTTTGGGAAGAGTTATGTCAAAAACACTGACCATATGAAAATGTTTTGGGACTAACATTTTAAAAACGTGTATTTTGGAACATAGATCTCATTGGAACGCAATGAGATGATTGTGAAAATGAAGCCTTGGGTTGTTTACTTGCACTGATGACTGGTATGTGTTCATGTTTTCTTCTGTTTAAGCCAGAGCCTGAAATAAGTAGGTATGCCTTTCACAACAACTTCTGTTTTTTTTCCAAAAGAGCATAAAATGACTTCCTCGTCTTACTGTCAAAAGCAGCAGAACATTATGCAGAAAGGAGGCAACGGCCAAAATCATGTCTCTCAGATACTGAAATGTCTTCCTAAATGATACTGAGCAAACAGTTCTAAACACATCTAAACACATTCTAGTGTTTAGAAATGCTTTACAAGAGGGCATTTGCCTTTCCTTGCCTTTCCCAGATATTCCTTTGCAAAACATTAAACTTCCTCAGAACAGTATGGCTTCTTGTTGGAAGGTTTAAGATGGAAGAGCAGTGCCTGGGCATATATTAATTATTCCAGCAACAGGCCTCCTTGTAAGAAGTCATTACTACACTCAGCAGATCTGTCCCTGTCCTCTCTACAGATGCACAGGCAATGATCTACAAGCGTTTCACAGGCGGACTGCCCACAGGGGTTCCGCTGGATCTGCCTGGCCGCTGCTGGTGTTCAGAGTCCCTTGGAGATCTGAGCAGCGATGCAGGCCATTCCAAGAGACAGAGTGGGGTTCAGGCTGCGGAGTCTGGATTTAAGACGGGTTTCCATGATCTGTCCATACCATGCTGCTAGCACAGGGTGTAAATGCACCTTGCGGGCATGGAGCCCAGCCCCACGGAAACTCACTGCACGTTGTTGGATGAACAAACCGTTAGAGTCTGTCCAGCTCTCGGATGAGAGTGCTGGTTTCAAGCAAGGGCAGCTCACCCTTTGTGGGGCACACCGAAGCTGGTGTATGGACAGGCGAAGAAGTCCATGTCCCCTCCTTGCACTTGCTTATGGTCTTTGGATTGAGATCAAGGAACAGCTATATGGTGGGGACTGCTGATATCCAGGCATGATTTCATCTCTGAGTCAGTTTAATTCCTAGAAGCAGATTGGAAAGTGAGTGAAATGTTTATGGTCTGTGCTTTGATCAGTGCACTGATTCCCAGTGGTGTAAGAGAGGCCGAGAGCAATTGGGATTTTACTAACGTGGTTTTCTCTTCTTTCTTGGACACATGCAGGCTTTGTGTGTGAACTGGTCAAACCTCAAATTGCCCTGGGTGGATCTGGACTGGCTAATTGATATCTCCTGTCAGATAACTGAACTTGATCTCTCTGCCAACTGCCTGGTCTCCCTTCCATCCGTGATCCCATGGGGCCTGATAAACCTCAGGAAGCTCAGCCTGGCTGACAATCAGCTGACAGAGTTACCCAGCGTACAGTCGTCCGACGAAATTATATGTACAAGGTGTGTGCACGCTGGATGCCTACAGCAAACAGAACCCGTACGGAGAGCAGGTGCAAATGAGTCAGTTGTACTTGGGTGAAACTGAGTAAGTGAAGAGCACATACAGGAGCTTCTTGGTTTGTTTTCTGGCTGCTGCAAGGTTTAACTTAACATTTGCTCTTTGGCATTCTCAGTGTTTCCAAGTTAGTTGTCAGGACATTTGTAAGGACTTTTGTTCCTGTATTGTCTCCTGTTGCTTCTGCTTTTCTCCAGTTCTGGTGAGCCCCACTCCTCTAAGTCTAAGCCCTGAGCTGACTGAGATTGACATTTGCTGACTCGTATCAATTATCTGATCTGCTGTCTATCCAGACCACTTCTGTCTGCTTCCTGGAAGGGTTAATTTTCTAAGTAGGGTTTTTTGCTTTGCCTTGTGAGAGCGCATTCCAGCTGCTTTCATTCAGACCTAAAGCTGTCCTGGTAAAATAGATGTCTATGGCAACAGGCATCTGTGGTAGCATTTTATTGATGCCTGACTGAGTATCTTCTGTACTCACAGGTTACTCGAGGTCGATGTATCCAGCAACAGGCTCTCTACTCTCCCTTCTGGATTTCTACATCTTAAAAACCTTAAAAAACTCATTGCTGCTAAAAACTATATGGAGAAGTTATTTGACGAGGAGAACAGTACGTACAGTCCTGTGTTACGCTTACATTTTGAGGCCTGATTTGTAAGGGAGAACCCCAAACTGTTATAATAACAACTTAAAGCCAGTATTAGCTAGAGATGCTTAACATCTCTCAATTGTTTGTCCAAAGTACATGAAAAGGCCTGGTTATTTTTTATCACTCATGAAATCATTTGGCTTTTGTATTCAGCATCTTGCTGGATCAGACTGCTATCGTGCTTACGCCAAGTCCCCAATGTTTCCTGTTTTCTAGCAACAAATTGGATTGGCTTAAGGAAGCTGCAGGAGTTTGACGTCTCTGACAACAGGTTGGTGGAACTTCCAACGGTTTTTCTATACTGCTTCAAGTCCCTAAACATACTGAATGTTTCCAGAAATCAGCTGAAAGTGTTTCCAGACCCCTGGGCCTGCCCCTTGGTAAGTCAAACTGCTTTGGCAGAATCAGAGGCTGAAAAAGCTGTTCAAACAATGCAAAAAATACACTGTGATGCTTTAAAAAGCTGTCAGATGCCTTAGGCTAAAAGGCTTTTCTCTTTCTGTATGAGTGCCCGTGTCTGATTCAGTTTAATGGGTCTCAGATCAAGTCTTTCTGAGGTTCTACCCTGTTCTCACCATGTTAATGGCATTGGTGGAAGGCTTCTAGAAATGTGTCTTATATGGATGTATTCATTTTCTCTATAGTTCATATGAGCAGAAGTATCGTTAGGATCACTTTACAGAACACTCAGCCTTCATGCAAAGTTAGCTTTGCCCAACCCCATGGCTAACTAGGGCATCTGTATCCACCCATCACTGTGACCTTATTCCTCGTTATTACAGGGATAGGAGAACAGTATACTTTGGTGAAGTGTTTGTTTATGGTTGAAAAGCAAATGGGGATAATTTCAAAATAACTTTTGAAATACTTTTTGCCCACCAAAGAATTTGCCCATCAATGAAGTGAGTGCATCCCCTCAGCAAATCCTATGTGCCTGCATGCACAATAATTTGTCTTGATGAAAGTATCTGAAGAGATCACCTAGAATGAATTTATTAATGCCTTAAACATGTGACAGCTGATCTACCTCATTATTTAAAGAGATGATTGCTACTCTGTGGGTGTTTTTTCTTTTATGTTTTCCAGAAATGTTGTAAAGCATCTAGAAACTCACTGGAATTCCTACCTGATGCGTTGACTATTTTCTGGAAAAATCACCTGAGAGACGTGGATTTTTCTGAGAACTCACTAAAAGAAGTGCCACCAGGACTCTTCCAGCTTGAAGTAAGTATCATTTCTTCCTACTTCACAGTATGACTTAATACCTACTCAGACCTTGAAGTCATAGTATTGTCTGCCTGGTTAAGGTAGGACACTTACCTGCTGTTTTGAGCTGATGAACACAGCAATTGCACAGAGCCTCTGAGCAGCCCGTAACCTCCTCAGTGACTACATTCAGACCCTCGTCCAGTGTGATACAGTGTCTAGCTTTTGACGCAGGTCTTCTGAGAACTCCTTGGATGTCTGTGGTTTTCACATTTTGGGAGCTTACTTTGGAAGACAACCACTGCATTATAGCTGCAAGCTTCAACCATCCAACCATTGAAATATAGAGGTACTCAAGCGTGCTCACAGATAGTTGTGTTTTTTCTTAATCTGGCACACCAGTGTTGTGTAATTAAGGATTAGTCTTTCTGTGCTGAAAATACCATGTTTGAAGGCCCTAAAGAATGCTAGTTGGCATCTCACTTATCTTTAAGCTTGTGCAGATTATATAATTCTTGCCAGTGGACATCAGAGTTCCATAGTTTTACTTCAAAATTCTTCAGAATTTGTGGCTTCACATGGTTGTGACATGAAACGAAGCAGAACTTGGGGGTTTCCTGCAAGCTTCCCTTTCAGATTGTGAAACTTGGGGTCATGGGGATAGAAACAGAGGTAAACTGATGTGCAGAAGTTTCATGACTTTAACTGCTGGCCTCTGTGGTAAGGATGCTGAAGTGATGGTTCATATCCATACCCAGTTTGGACCTCAGAAGTCTGCTGAAAAGATGCCTCTTTCTGCTGCCTGGAAGAAGAGTGCTGAGGGTCGTTTGCTCCGTCAGTTGTTTTTAATGATCCCTGCAGATTTGGCTTTGCTTTCTGGTAACCATTTGGTTTCAATTGGCATTTCTCCTGAAATAGAATGAATCCTATGGACTATTGTCTCCGAAACTTGTTTTTTTCTGAATGCATTAAAAATAAGCCCAGTGGGTGGGAGCTACCATGACAGATATCAAACACTAGATGGTGCTTCAAGGGCACATCTCTTTGGGTGCCGCTGCTCAGAGGCTGCAGAAGGATGTGAAGGCACCAGTACAGGGCATCAGAGAAGACCTCAGTGCAATCTCTGCTGACAGTCTGTCTTCAAAGTTAGCGAGCTTTGGCTGCCTTAAATAATCCAATTCTTATCCATATCTCTTCAGCCTTACCTTCATAAAATAAATACATAGCAAGTATTTTCAGTCCCCCAAGGGCTAGAGCGTGTTGAGCAACTAGAAGGTGAAAGCCCATGCCTAGATCAGCCCTAGCTTGGGCCACTCCTTGGTTGTAGAGTTTGTGTCAGTGAATAGGGCTGCACTCATGCTCCAGCCCTCTCCAGAAGTAGATGTGGAAGGAGGAGAAATGGGCAGTTAATGTGTTCCTACACGTAATGTGCTGAGCAGCAGTGAACTGTCTTCTACCTGGGAAAAACTGAAAGCAGGGGAAGCACTGTGACTTGAAAGGATGTCTCTGACCCAGGCTGGTGGGACATGTAGTTTATTACTGGCCTTTGCTTGGTTTGTGGAGGGGTCTTAAGACTAGGACCACCTCACAGTCGCTAATATGATGTATATACTAGAAATGTGGTGCTAAGGGAAGCAGAGGCCTTCTCAGCTTTCTTGTCTTTTGCCTTCTAAAGGAACCAACTCTACATGCTGCAAACCATGTTTTAGTACTCTAGACAGGTTTGCGTCTCTTGAGGAGACCTGGCCCTCTCTGGGTGGAAGTATTCAGGTAACACTGGTCAGTTTTTCCACATCACGAGCTGACTGAGGCAGTCTAATCTGGATGCTGCAGTTCCTTCCCTCTGGTATAATCTAACGCACCAGAGCCCTTTTTGCATGTTGCGGCAGTAGGTTTGAAGGAAGTTGTCTGCTGCTGCCGTTGTCTCACTTCTGGAGGCACCCGTTCTCTTCCTGCAAGGCAGCAAAAATGGGGAAGTTATAGATAAGAGAGAAGAGGCAATTGCAAAACAAGGACTAGTGATCTCCAAAATTACAGTCATGAAGAGCCACAGCCAGTTGAAAGTCACTAATTTTCCCCCTACAGAGCAGGCACATAAGCATTGCACAGAATCTCACCAGGCCCTGAGCTGTCCTGGAGAGTGGCCTTTGTCAGCGTTTGTGGGGGACATGTAGCATGGATACAGTTGACTGAAAATGAAGCGCCCCATCTAGACCACACAGAACAAAGTTTGTGCTAATTCTGGAACGTGTAGCCTCCCTTTCCTCCCACCCCCTGCTCAGGGATATTTCGGGGGAGAAGTTTGAAGCATTGTCATTGAAGAGCCCCATGCTGATACTTGGAGAGAGCTCGACACCAGGCACCAAGGGAGGACTGGGTCTTCCTTCCAACAGCAGGTTTGAGCCAGTGGAAGACTAATGATGGTAAAAGCATTGGCTGCCAAGACGCCAGTGGCAGGGAGGGTTTTATGATTTGCATGGTTTTCCAACCCTTTCCTCTAGTGTTCGCTCTGCGTATCTGCACTTTTTATATTTTATTTACCTTCCTCAAGTCCCACCAAGGCCCAGTGCTGCCCCTCTTTTATCACTAGAGGGAGTGTTTTGCGTGGTAATTGCCATTCCAGCAACTGCTGGTTGCCCATTGCTTATGTCACATGGATACCTCATATTTTTCCAATCTGAGAAAAGGGGAGGAAGGCCAGAGACTGGCTTCGTGAGACGTTGTTAATCCTGCTTGATGAAAAGGGGCATAAACCTTTTATATTATGTGGCGCACATAAAACATTTAACACACTTGAAGCTGAAGTCTCTGCTGGTAAAACATGATTTCCGTGGGGTATAATTCATTAATACTGCTGCACTTGTGGCACGAGAGAATTCAGCTGGCATTCTGCTTATCTCAGTTTTCAGCGGGGGGGGGGGGGGCGTCCA
>VZTL01041055.1:58723-110711 GCA_013400535.1 Scopus umbretta
TTTTTTTTTTTTTTTTCTTTTTTGGCTGTCTAGTTACAGTTCCTCATGTCTCCTCTGTAAGGGAAGAAGATCTTGGTGGAAGTGCAACTGCCCTATCCTTAAGGAAGGGTGTGTGTCACATCATCAGGGAGTTGCTTGTATCGACTGTGGAGGCAGCAGATGGTGCTGGCTGTACTTTCCTAATCAGAGACTCAGAATCTGCTTGTCCCTGTGTGGCCTAGTTTTCCTTAACTCCAGGATGCTTCTTGGTAGATACATGTGACACTCTTAAGACAGCAACACAATTCATGGCAGCTTTTCATGCCACTATCCCGGGAGTAATTTGTGGAGCAAAATGATGCTCTTTGGAACGAGCTGAATTTCCCTTTGTTTGAACCTCTCCAGCAGCAGCAACTCAGCTTATTGCTTGGGTTGCTCCCAAAATACGCTAGTTGCTGCTCAGACATGTAGGAAGTCTGAAGTGCCTTGCGACCTTGCAGTCTAAAGCAGAACAGAGGGGCAAATGCGAGCGGTGTTTTAGAGGCAACATAGGTTAGCAGTCTGTCAGCTGCAGTTTCACTTTTCTTCTCTGTTGATATTGACTTTGATTCACCATAAATTGCTCCAGGATGCAATGTGGGGGCCTGAACATAAATTCTGACTGGCTTCTGGCTTTTCTCAGGCAACATGGAAAAAACATGTTGAGAACCACTTGTGCTCTTGGTATGCACTTTCACTGCCAGCTGTTAGGCTGGAATAGAGGCAGTTCACAAGGTATTACCAGCTATTCAACAGCAAAAATTATAATGCCACTCATCCTCTGACGTATAGTCTTCTTGACAGGCCTGGAGTTCCTCCCTCAGCACCCCAGAAGTCCTGGAGACTGTCACCTTCAAACACGCGCATCACTGTGATTTTAAAAAATTGAGATGTGAGCACTGATGTTTGATCGCCATTGAAGGCCGTTTGCTTTTCTGCTGTTGCTTCGTGGTGGTTCCTGCCAAGGAACATGACCTCATGTCCTGCCTACAAAGTTAAGGTGAAGGCTCTTGGTTCAGAGCCTTGGTGCCTGTTATGTTTTTAAGGTGCAATTTGTTTCCTGTCTTGTTCCAGGTCCTTTTTTGGAGTTTCCAGCATTTCTGAGTGATTCTCTGGAAGTCCTTTATCTGAACGACAATCAGCTGGACTCTGTCCCGCAGTCTGTTTGCCTTCTGAAAGGTTTAACAGAACTTTATTTAGGAAAGTAAGTCCGTGTCCTGGAAAAGCTATGCAGTATTATTTCCATGTTATTTTAGTGACCAGTCCTCTGTGGAGCCCCACCCCAGGTGTCCAGTGCTTTTGAAGTCAAAAAGCTGGAAATAGTCAGCCCCTTGTTAGAATTGTGCCCGTCATTTGCTTCAGATAAGGAGGAGGCCGGCCTTTTGAGTTAGGGAAGATGATCTAATGCTTTGAACACAGGCCTGGGAATCCAGTGTGCCTCTAGTTCATTCTGGCTTTTTGCTGTCAGCTTCTATAGTGTTAGAGTCAATAACTCATCATTTTTGCCTTTATTTCCTCAACTGTCCAGTAAAGATGATTACATTTGTCTGCCACAGAGGACAAATTGAGTTATACATTACTTTTAGCATGGAAATTACTATTGGAGTGCTGAGTAGTCTTATTAAAATGTTAATGGAAGACTTCTGCAAGGAGAGAATAGTGTAATCTGAGAGTCCGTGAGAGCAGCTACTTACACACAAAGCCTGGTTGTTGGTAGATTTATTTGTTTTTGTACAGTAACCCTGGTATCCGAGAGCTTCCTCCAGAACTTGGACAGCTGGCTAATCTCTGGCAGCTGGATATCGAGGAACTAAATATCAGTAACGTTCCTGCAGAGATCAGAAAAGAGGGTAAGGCTGATCCTGTATGTTCTTTATTACATAGACTGAACATATAATGAAAATCGCTTCCTTTTAGTGGTCCTGAACAGGAACAGACAGTGTGCGCCCAAGCCCTTGTTGCGGTTAACTGGCATTGCATAGGGAAACCTCCTACGCCTATTTGCAAATTTGATAATCAGTGCTAAGCTCTGGCTATATGATCGATTTAAGATAGGTCACAGGTTGAAATGATGACTTATAAATGCAATATTTCATTATTTCAGTATGCATGCCGGATAAATTCCACGGCTTGCTTCCTGAATGTGTATATTTTAGGGTATTTAAACGGTTTCTCTAAAGGCTGAAGTGTTTAGGATCAGCAGGCACAGTCACATTGAAGTGACTTTATTGTAAGCTGCTAGGTTTTTGGATCTATTACAATACTGTCTTCTTTTTTGTGTGTTTTAATAAGAAAATCCTGTGGGAACAAAGTTATTAGGAATTATTCCTTCTCCGGCACACTGTTGAAGCCTAAATCTAATTTTAACTGGAAACATAAAAGTAGAAGGAAAAACTGAGTATTTTCCAATACTAAATAAGTATTTTATGTTTCCTTTGAGCTTCTGAAGCATACGAGCCACAGCATTTGTTTCTTCTTACAGTGCTCCATTGTAGACTCTCAGAGCAGCGACCTTTTTCTGGGGTCTCTGTCTCAGGTTTGTCCACTAGAGGTTTCTTTGTTTATTCTCTGGGTTGCCTCAGCCCACAGCGAAACTGCAGGGAAAATATTAATTCAGCTGATGTGTCTGCAGCAGTAGGTTTTGTGCAGTCCTGCTGTACATATGTACATTTGTAACTGCTAACCACAGATAAAGCCTGTACACTTCCCCCCCATAGGCCCCAAAACAGTGCTGGCATACTTACGAGCACAGCTGCGCAAAGCAGAGAAGTGTAAGCTAATGAAGATGATCGTCATCGGTCCTCCACGACAGGGAAAGTCGACGCTGATTGAGATCCTACAGACAGGAAAAGTCCCTCAGATGATGCACAGCGATGCCACCATACGTACAACAAAATGGGAGCTCCCCAAGCCAGTGGGACACAAAGCAAAGGTGAAAAACAATCGAAGATCCTTAGTCCCAGTGGGATGTTTGAGTCCCATGGTGTCCCTTTTGGGCTGAAATTGCCTGCCCTTTTACAAAGTAGAATTTCCATTACGAGAACTTGCAAGCCAGACCTTGCAAGTGACCTGTCTTTAGACCCATCGCAATTCCTCTGTTTCATCTCCAGTTGGTACTAGAGAACAGTTCTCTTTTCCTGAGCACTCAACTTTCTGTCATAAAGAGAAAGTGCCATGGGTAGACTGCCTAAATTCTGGCTTGCTCAGCTCGGGTAGTTTTTGGACACTGATTCTGAGAGAGTGTTTTAAATCAGCATCTGTAAAGCAGATTGTCCTTTAATTTAGGGCCAGAAAACGGGACCTAAAGCTGGACTCCCTTGACGTCAGCACTGTCCTAGGTGGGGAAGGTGGGTGGAAAGTAGGATGCCTGACCTCTGGTGTGATCCAGGGATGCCTAAGGCGTACCTTAAACACCCAGATCTCAGATGGCTCGTTCAGGGAGTGTGTCAACCCATACTGAACTCATTTGGACAGCACTGAATTAATTCAAGCATTTGTAGGTGGCCCTGTCCACCGCCTGCGTAGTAACAGGGATTAGAGCACACAGAATTGGTCCTGATGTCTTGTCAGAGCTGAGGGTGTGCAAATGCATGGCTCTCCCTTCCCGGATGAGTGCCATGACCACCAGACTGTTTTGGAAGGGGTGAAGGAGCCTGCTGAGTTCAGCTATTCTACAGTGAAGAGTGCCAGGCCAGAGACAGAGACAAAAAGAGCAAGCATAGCCTGACTCCTTCAAGAGAAAACTGTGGTGGGAGAAGGGATTTGGGCATTTTGTGTTGAAGAGCAATTGAATAAAATAAAAACCTAGACTGCATCAGAGACCTGGAGTTGGATCAAGGTGCTGGATGGGCTTTTGTCCCTACCTCTGAGTCCTTGTCTCTCCGTACAGGCACCCACAGCTGAAGGTCTTTTGGATGAACAAAGCAGTCCTGGTGCTAGTTAGGGCTTGGTTTAAACAATATGGAAGTTCTTCCAGCTGTTTCTGGGAGACTTCAAACTGGGGCTGTGCTAGGAGATCAGAGACCTACTGAGATACTTAGCTCCGTGCTGAAATCTCAGAGGGTAACTTGTCATGTGGGGTCAGTCAGTACTTGGGCCTGAACCAGTAAACAGAGCCCACTTGGTGTTACGTGATGCTCTGAGGATGGTGGCTGGAGCAGGGTTTGGTTTTCTGCTCAGTCAGAGGTTTCTTGCCTCCCCAGGCCCAGAGCCTCCAAGGTAGGTAGGCGCTTCCTTCTGAAGTTGGGAGCCTGAATACCGTTTAAGTGGAGAGCCGTGCTCCCTCTTAGTGGTGTTGTGGCGCTGCATGGAGGAGTGTATGCTGAGATACTTGGAAGAGAGCCAGAGCTAGAGAGGCCTCCATTTACACATTCCCCCCAAAATCAGCGAGTCTGATTTACAGTAGCTGTAATTCTGGCCCATTTCTGGTGTGACACACGTCAGAAGCCTCTAAGCAACGTACAGGAGGTGTTTATGAAAGGCTTGAGAAGTTTCCCGTCTCCTGAGCATCTATATTCTGTTTGGCTCAGTCAGGGCTGAGCTCAGTGGAAGTGATTTCAGCAGGGGGTTTCCTGTTCCCCATAGCAGTGGCAGATAAGTAGCTTCAACGGTCCTGTCGAGCGTGGCACAGACAAGGATGAAACAGTTTCTATTCCAGATGCAGCGAAATACAGGGCTCAGAATGAGACCCTTGTTTGTACTGGAGAATCCACAGCATTAGCTGGAGATTTACCAGCATCAAGGGCACCTCTATCGTTTTAGCAGCAAGTAATTAGTCTTGATTTCCTGTGGGGAAGTGGTAGCCATGCTTAACAATTGCTTGTTGATTTTTCTTTCCTGGAGGCACAATTAGGACATTGAAACCCTTCTTGTGTCATACATTATGCAGGCGTAGGTTTATACTTCAGCTATTATCTCCCTGTGATTTACTGCAACCGTTTGATTTGAACACTTCTCTTTGTCTAAGTAGGTTGATTCAGTGGAGTTCAATGTCTGGGATATCGGAGGCCCGGCAAGCATGTCTACAGTCAATCAGTGTTTCTTCACAGACAAAGCATTGTACATAGTGGTATGGAACTTGGCACTGGGGGAAGAAGCTGTGGCAAACTTACAGTTCTGGTTGCTGAACATTGAGGTAAGAAGTCACTGGTGGACTCTGGGGTATCTATTTATCAAGTAGTAGCTCAGCACACAGATATTGTGATATTGCAGATTCTTTTTGGTCTGCTTTTAAAAACTCCACAAGCTATGAATTCTGCATAGTTTTTGGAATTAATTTTCCGTTACGCCGTAGGCGTATCGCTATATTTAATGGTTTAAATTTATCATTTGCTTTGTTCTCCCTCACACACATCAGAGAATGAAACAAAAGCTGATTTATAAACCCTTGCTAAGTAAGGCTGAACATACTTATTTTGGAATTAGTGTTTGACCACACTGTGCTCTGAGGGGGGTTCGAAGCATTTTCTTTCTTGTGTGGCTCAGACACAGATCAGGCTTCAGGTTATATTTTTAACACTTTAGATTCAGGTAAGCTAGAGAGTATCTCCCAGACAGCTCTCAGCTGAGACCCAGAGCTGCAGTGAATTAATTGGTGTTGACTGGTTTTTATAATACCAAGTTCATAATTTTTTTTAAATGTTTGTTATTCGATATCTGTCTTATCATTCCATGCACAGAAATGGGCTCTAAGCTAGTGCCTCTCAAAACAGAAACATCTTGACATTACAAAAATATTAGCTTAATGGTCAGCAGCAATCAAAACCCCAAACTAGGTAACAAAGCTGAAAGCATAATTATGATATATCAAAAATGTATGATGTGCCCATGTCCTTACTACATCCCAGCAAGCACATAGTAGCATCATAAAAGATACAGAGAAAGATGAACATGATGGTTAAAAGTATGGAGAAGTTTGAGTGCACAGCAATTAGATAGATTTGGCCTCTTCAGCTTGGGAATGAGGCAAATGAGGGCAGCTGCATGTAGATTTACCAGGGGTAAGGAGAAAATCACAAGGGAGTCTTTGTTCATGATCTTTTACAATAGGAGAATTAAGAGAGATCAAATTAAATAATGAGGTGTTAGCTTTGAAGCAAACAATAGGAAGTATCCTAAACACAACAGATAGTTAAACTGTGGAATGTATTGGAACTACAGTGTGCTGTGGGTGTCAGAAGTTGAAAAATCAGACTGGTGGGAGAAAAATCCATCAAGTGCTATTAATTCAGAGATACCGACTCATGCTCAGGAAGTTGGTGAGCTGCAAGCTGCTGGATACTAGGAGAACACACCAGGGAAAATCTCTATATGCTTACCCTATGCCTGTACTCATCATTAGCCTCCAGGCAGAACATTGAGCCCAGTGGGCCCTTTGGTGTGACTTGGTACAGCCATCGCTTCTGTGTCTGCAGAGGGTTGGAGTTTGGTGTCATTCAGGTTTGAGGTTCCAGATCGCAAGAGAGAAACGGATTGACTGTAAATAAGCATATATTTCTGCATCTGCATTTTCTTCTGTGGCTCAAAGTCATTTGGATCGGCAGGCTGATCCCTGCTTAAGCCTGTGCAATCCCATTGTATTTGGCAGCGTGTTCCCTGAAATCAGGATATGTTCCAGTCCTGTAATAGAATCATGGAAGGGTTAGAAGAAACCACGAGATCATCTAATTCATTCCTTTGTGCTGATTCACAATTAAGTAGATTCAGACATTTCTAGCAGTTTATCTCACCTCTCCATATACCTGCAGTGAAGAATTTCGTATGACTTCCCCAGGTATCCATTCTGGAATGTAACCTCTTTCAGGATATCAGAGATAGACTTTTCTAGCTACAGGTTAAGCTAACATCTTTTCCTTTTGTCTGGCCAGATATAGTTCCCATCATTTAGCTGACTCGTAGCAACTTAATATCACATGGCAACTCCCTTGATGTTAAGCCCTAATGTAATAAACCCAAACTGACGGTTTCCTGCTCTGCAGTAGCAGCAGATGATTAAGCCATATTCTGCAGGAGAACTTCCGTAATACCCAGATCACTAGTTACTGTTGTCAAGCTGTCACGACAGGTTGCCTCTAGTTTATACATATATTCCATTTTATTAATGTATATGACTACCCCCTCTTAATAATTATACTTTTCACATGTCTTCACCGAATTTACCATGACATAATCTGGATGAGATCATTGTCAGTGTTTTCTCTTACAGGCCAAAGCTCCAAATTCAGTGGTGTTAGTGGTAGGAACACACCTTGATTTAATTGAAACTAAATTCCGCGTTGAGAGGATAGCAACTCTGAGGGCATACGTCCTGGCTCTCTGTCGGTCTCCCTCTGGATCCAGAGCAACCGGCTTCCCAGATATCACATTCAAGCACCTACAGTAAGTACTTGTGCCTTTGTGAAGCTCAGTCACTCTATTAACAAGCTTTTTAAACAATTTTGTAACACTTGATCTCCTTGGCAACGGAACTGATTTAAAGACTTGTCAGCATTGCATTTCATCTATTTTTGACGGAGAGAATGTAGTATAATCAGAGAGAAGGTCAGTGTTGATCATGGGGCTGAGAGCTGGAAGCTCCAAAGTCGTGACCTTGGCCAGCCTGTTTTAGTGCTCCTGCTCCACTCAGGTTTCTCACCATTCAATGGTGATACAGTTTATTAGTCACAAGGAGAGAAGGTACGGATTGAGTAATTAATGCTGCAGAGCTTGAGAGCATGACTGTTACAGGGTAGGTGCTGTGGGGTATGTTAAGGGGAGGCTGTGTGGGAACCTCCGGCTACCTGACATGAGAACGCGGTTCACGTGGCAGTGTTGGTAGGGTGAGGAGTGGGTCAGCCCCCTGAACCCCTGACGGTCCAAACCTGTGCCCTCTGAGTTCTCCAGGTCTGATAAAGGAGGGGTGGTGCTCCCTGGAAGATCAGTGTCAGTCAGGCTATGGAGTCTGACGCCGCTCCCTGCCTTTGGCTGACAGAGAAGGCCCTTGGAGAGAGGAGGCTTCTCTGGTTCTCTGGCTGGGCGAGAAGCGGGTCTGTCAGCCCAGGGAGTGCACAGCACAGGGCGGGAGCATGGATGCAGCAGGCTGGCACCGAACAGTGTGAAATCGCCAATGCCTGGGGCAAGAGCAGGTGGCGACTGGCAAGTAGAGAAGAGTGCTGCAATGTCCCCAGCGCTTTGCATCTGTTGCCTGGCAAAGTCATCAGGAGACCTCCCACGCTCTGTTCTGCAGGCGCAAGCGCTGCATCGGGTGTCCCAGCTGGCTCTTTCCTGTTAGGAGGAGTACCAGGGACCCAGTGTGAGGCACAGAGACTCACAGTGAGAAAGAGAAAGCTTTGTGCTTTGGTCTCCTCAAGCCTCTTTTCCCATCACCACAGAGCATCCCACCATCATCTCAATCATTCTTTCTCAAGGGGACTTTCTTTCACCCTGCCCTGCATCCCGCACGTTCCCCTTCTTCACCCGCCGTTCCCTCTGCATTTCCGTCCAGACTTGTGCCCGATTTCCTACCTCCTCTCCTGTGCCACTCCTTCACACCCCATCGTCCACCTGGATGGGGTTCCTCTGAGCAGTGCCCCAGGCAGCCGGAGAAGTGTGAGGAGTGTGTGTTGTGAAAGCCTTGTGTGGGTGACCCCAGGGTGCTTTTATCAGTGCTGGTCCTCCAGCATCCCAGTGAGTGCATGCTTCCCAGTGCCACTGATGGCTGACATTTAAGATAAAGCACATTGCTTTAGAAAAGGATTTTCTGTCTGCCATGGGAACATGTGTAGGATCAGTTAGAAAGACCCTTTGTTGGGGAAAGTGGAAGAGAACCGTTCTTATCCAGCCCACAAAAAGACCAAAAATAGTAGGAGCTGGAGAGAGCAGGTTTTTAGCTGTTAAAGAGATGATGAAGGCCAGCTTTTAGGATCTAAGCTTATAATTCCCAGATCTCAGGATCCAGCTGAGCAAGGGCCAGAATGAGGGTGGGAAAAGGTGTCTGGTAGTCATCATCGCGCCTCTTTGATCTGAGGCGGGGAGAGCTGCACTCATCTCCAGCGACTGCTGAAGCACAGTGTTTTCCTTCTTCCTGCAGTCCCTTCCAGGATGTGTGCAGCACTGAAGGGAAAAAAGGTGATGACTTTGGTCAGTCTGCCAGGGAAGTCCCCAGAGATCACGGTGCATAGGGGATGGAAGAACAGTGCACAGTGGATGCAGCCAGCAGAGCAGAGGTTGGCCTAATATGTCCTTTCCAGGCTTCTTCGTATTTTTCCCCAAAGCTAAAATTGCTCATTGACAGCCTTCCTCCCATTCAGCTGACACAGGAAATTTAAAGTCACTGATAAGAGAAAGTGAGCCTGGAAAGGAAGGCAGTGTGCTGATAAGGTTTGATAATCTTCAGCTTTGCGTGACTTTTGCAGTGAGCTCTCATGCAAGACTCTGGAAGGCCTTGATGGGCTCCGACAGCTGATTTTTCATGTCACTTGCAACATGAAGGACGTTGGCAGCTCAATTTGCTCACAGAAACTTGCAGGAAGATTGGTGAGAACTGTGCTTTCTCGTGGTGATCCTTACCAAAGGGGAGCTTTTTTGGGGCTTGGTTTTGGACTGGGAGGTGAACTTGAGGAGTTATTGTTGATGCAGGAGGCATGTGAAGTACGTAAGATGGCTATCTGGCTTTGGGAAAAGGCAGCACTGTAAGATCCCTGTAAAGGGGAGATGACTTAGCCAGTTCCTCTCCAGCAGTGACTGCTGTCTGATATTGATCCTGCTGTTTTTCTCATGGGGCTTGCAGATACCAAGAAGTTACCTTAGTCTTCAAGAAGCTGTCCTTGCAGAACAACATAGAAGAAGTCAGCATGATGATGTACAGTATTTAACAGACAGACAAATAGAACTGATCATTGAGCAAACACCTGGAAATGATATCAAAGACTACGAAGACTTGCAAACTGGTAGGTCAGAGCAGACTAGTAATTGCTTGGAAATCAGTATGTGCAACCAATTGAAATATGCCATGAATAATAAAAATGGCAGGGAAAAAAGCTCACCAGATAACTGCTCTGCAAAAAACCAGTTAGAGAGTGCTCTACACTTTTGTAGAGGTCACTTTGGAAATTGGTATGATATAAAATTAGTAACGGGGTTTTGGGGAGAGGGCTGGGAAGTTTCTAGGATGGTCTGAGGCTACTAATTTTTTTTTTTTTAAACAAGCTTTGTCTGATTTTATTTCTGCCTTGTGAAGAATGAGGGTTGCCATAGTTTCAAGGCTGTCTTCTCTGTAGGGCCCCAGTCCTGTGATCTTTGCAGAGCCCTTGCTCTGCAGGAGCCAGGGAGAGCCTTTCCCTGGGAGGATGGCAGGAGGAGGGTAAAGGGGAGGTGTGATGGGGACAGAAATACTGACTGTAAAATGGTGAGATGTGGGTTTTACAAGTGGAGTGCCAGATAGCAGCACTCCTCAGATAAATGTTACTCTCTTGGCTTGGCTACCTGCTGGCTATATCTGGTATGCATAAAACTGCACAGACTGTCTCATAATCTTACTCATCTGCACTGTGGTTTCCTAATGCTGGTCTATTGCTAATCTACAGTTCTTTATTTTTTGCAGCGATTAATTTTCTCATAGAAACGGGTACACTACTGCACTTCCCAGACACAAGCCATGGCCTGAGAAACCTCTATTTCCTTGACCCAGTCTGGCTCTCAGAGTGTCTACAGAGGATTTTCAACATCAAGAGCTCCAAGTCTGTAGCTAAGAATGGAGTCATCAGAGCAGAGGATCTCAGGATGCTGCTGGTTGGGACAGGCTTCACTGAGCAAACGGAAGAGCAGTACTTCCAGTTCTTGGCCAAGTTTGAAATTGCACTACCTGTGGCCAATAACAGGTACGTTCATAATTAGAGAGACTTAGCCACGCTGGAGGAAAATGGCCATTTAATCAGCAGATATGAACAGGTTTTGTCACTTTAAGCAGTTGTCTTGACAAGGATCTTGGTATGAGAAAGTACTGGAGTGTGATGGAAGGCACTCATCCATTTGGGCTGTATTTCCTGGCATCCTTTGGTCCAAACAAGCTAGTCTGAAAACTTTCCAAAGCTGGTCTTCGTCCACTCGGTGCATTGAGGCTGGTGGCAGGCTCAGCCACCAGCACGGAGGGGCAGTGACACCAGCAGGGAGGTAGCAATGAGCAGGTGGAAGCTGTAGGCACTCAGCCGGCACAGCTGCATCTGAGAGAGGATGTGAGGCTCGCGGCTGCCAGGCCTGAAATATAGATGGGCTGGAGTCATCGGTTTCCAGTGAGAGACCCTCACTCCAGAGTATGGCAGAGAACTGTGGGTAATCAATAATTATGTCAGCCCTGAAAGTAGGAGCATTTTATTTATAGTGAAATCCGGAAAGTATAGCTTCAGTAGCAATGTGATTTTCGTAATTTTTAGCCTCAGTAGGTGTTGATCAATAGTTCTTCTAGAAATGGCCTAGGAAACCTCATTCTCTTTAAATGTTAATGAGTTCTCCTCCCCCCTGCCCCCCATCTCTTTTCCTCTGGGCAGAGTTCCCTGCTATTTTTCTCTCTCCCGTCTGCTTGGCGACAGCCTGTTGTTGCATTAACGGTGAAACCATAGTTGTATTGCACTTTTGATGTGGCATTTGCATTTCACTTCCTTGCCCTTCCAGGACAGCACGGCTGCATCGCCCTGAGCCTCTCGGGAGCCATGAATGCCAGCACAAGTGCAGCATTCTCTGTGCTGTCATTATGCCTGTCACTTATCCAGTCCCGGATGCCAACAAATTTTCTCAGGCTTAACACAGATAAAGCAGCAATGTTTCTGCTTAGTCCAAAATGCCTTTTGGACTCCTTGTCACTATCTGCCATTTTTCTCCAAGGCAATTACATTGTCTGTGCCTCGGGAACAAGGAAACTGTTTTTTTCATGGCCTGCCCAATCTTTTTTAGAGTGATCCAAGCCACGTTAGCAGAATATTCTTCCCACTGATGGACTGTAGCTGTAGCAGGTTGGATTAATTTAATGTACTAGCCAGACACAGAGCAGTTATTTGTTACTGTGCTTCTGCAATTATTGTCCAGATTGCCAGATAGGGTTTCTGTGCAGTCAGTAGAGAAAGCAGCTGCCAGTTTCTGTTCTGAAAGGGTGGATGGGGGCATGTTTCACATATTTTCAAAATTTGCATTGGCTGTTGCTCAAGAGCATCGAATCACCATCTGTACTACAATCCACTATATAGTCGTAGTCCAGAAGGGCCTCACTGGCCTTCTTATACTGCTAGACCCTTTCTTGGATGTGCTGAGGAAAATTTATTGCCTGTCATATGATGCATCCACTACCTTTATAGAGCAAGAAGTTTTAGTTTGAATCACTCCACTTTCCTGCCTAAGGTGCACGTAATTTAGCTTCATTCTGCTTGTTAAAATAGAGTTGAAAGTATGACCGTTCTTACTGTAATTTAGAAGCGAAGAGAAGTTTTGTTCAGTTTTACATTCCAAAGATGTTTCATGGAACAGATAATTTGATCATGTAAGACGTGATCAAATGTTATGGACTGTGACATATGGAGAGTGTTGTTGTCTAGCGATGGCTGTTTTTTCTGAGCTGATATTTCAGGTTTTACAGAATACTGCAGCTGCTGGAGAGAAAACGTGATAGGCTTAAAGCACTGGATTTGGACCCAGCATTAGTTCTAGTTGTGTGTCTAGTCCCTGCCACTGTTTTTTCGTCGAGTCCCGTGGCCATTTGCCTCGTGTCAATGATGAGCCCCAGATGCTGACACATTTTCTCAGGCTCAGCACTGATAGAACAGCAGTGTTTCTGCTTATAAGCAAATAAGATTTTTGATTGTATAGGCGTCTTGGAATGTATTTGGTACCAAAGAGTATCACTGTCAAGAGATTTACTGGCAGGTGCTGAAAGCCATAAACTCATAGTTTTCAAAACAGTTCTAGCCTTCCAAAGGTTTTAGCTTCCCAAATGCTGAAGAGCAGGACAAGTGAATATTCTGTGCTTACTGGAAGATCTGTAAACTTTGTGGTCCTCTACACCAGCGTAGTTCTGTTACTTCTGACTGGTCAGGCTCAGATAGCAGCACTGAGTCTCTTCCACGGTGGGGCAGAGAACCTAATAACCTGACCGCAGGAGGAGACTGAGCAAGATGAGTGATCTCTCTGCTGGCATCAGTCTGGCAAAGTGAGCTTGTCAGGGATGTGGTAGGGAGTCCATCAGCTGTGCTATGGTGCAGCAGGAAACCCTGTCATGTTGACCCATAAGATGTTCTCGTTCTGGGACTGGGATGAGAGCCAGAGCAGTCCAGTCCCAGCAGCTCCTAACTGCCTCATTGCCACCTCCCATGACACCTCCTCTCCCCACCTTCTGGGCTTACTGCAGTAGGTTGTGTTTGCATTTATCTTCTGTTCCACATAGGAGCACAGCTGTAATTCTCTGCTTACTACCAGGGCAGAGTAGTAAAGATGCCAAAAAATGAGTCCCAACATCACAGCTTTGTTCTAATGACTCTTATATTTAACTGCATTTAATTTGTGATTACACAAATGTCCTGCTCATTACATCAATTTTAGCCCTGTCCAGTAGCCCTGGCTGAATTATGTAATGTCTGTTTTGCCTCTGCTTACTTCCATAGTGTAGATGAATTTCTCCATGTGTTGCTGCAGCACCTTTAGTCTAAAAGCTTTTTTATATGCAGTAGGCTGTGCCATTAAAAATCTCTTTGGAGACTGAATCGCCTTATTATCCAGTAACAATGTACTCACTGTTACAAGCTGTAGCTAAAATTTGAGCTGTTGAATTTTATGTGTTTCAGCTACCTCCTCCCTCATCTGCTTCCTACCAAGCCAGCATTAGATATCCACGGGCTCTGCCACCAGATCACAAACACAGTCCAAAGGGTCTTCAAGATGAGTTTTGTCCCAGTTGGCTTTTGGCAAAGATTCATAGCCCGAATGTTAATTAGCCTGGCAGAGATGGACCTCCAGGTAGGTTACTGTATCTCTCTGCAAGCAAAAGATGACAGCTAAAGTTGTTGTTCAATTGTAAGTTTAAGTGGGTGTCTCTTCACATCCAGCTTGCTTCAGTCACAGACTTCAGTAACATTATTTGAGTAAATAGGGAGAGATGTGACTCTGCAATCAAAATCTGATTCTGTTTTCACAGTAGGTGTCATTTAGAACAACAAATTTTCACTGGGGAAGAAAGCCTGCATTCTGCACAGCCTCTTTATAACATGATCCCCTGGAAGGTCTCAGTACCTCCAGCATCTTCCAATTACAAGTAATTGGAGTTCTGCCTGCGGCTCTTGTCCATGACCATTCCACTGGGCCAGACTCTGCTCACGTTGTTTGCCAGTGGAGATCTGGAATAGCTCCACCAAAGTCAGCTATATGAATCTACATGGGTTTAAATGAGAAGAAAATTACAGGACTGTTGCCTTAATGGGATAATGAGTGCAAGGAGGCACCTATTAGTGCAAGTGGTATGCATGTCATTAAAGTAGCATTTGTAAGGTTTTGAAAGCTAAGTGAATTTTGATGTTGTTACAGACATGTTTTTGCAGCAGCTTATATCTGAAAACGTAGCCCTGCTGGAAATCGTAGTAAATACTTGCAAAATATTTTTAGTACTATTGTGGTATCTTCTTAACAGCTATCCATTTAAACTGTTTTCTGTCATTGATGTACAGAACATGGAAAACATGACACCTGGTTTTGTAAGGTCCTCTGTGTTCCAGGCTTCTCAAACCATGTAATAACTTTAACTGTTTTAACGGGCTGTCTTGGCAACCCCTTGCTTGCACCCTCATGGGCACTACATAACCCTAGAGTACCTTTGCTAGGGACCTCATCCAGTCCTCACTGAAATGAATGGAAAGGATCCCAGGCATCAGACCCATCTGCAGACAAATCAGCAGTAGAGCAACGAGTACAGTGGAGTTCTGCAGATTAAGTCTTTGGTTTTAAAACAAAAATACATTTCTCCTAAGTGCTGGTTTGAAGTGTCTTGGACAAAAGCCATCTTCCTCCCACTGAAACAGGTGGAAAAGTTAACTCTACACTGAGGACAGACTTAATCATTCACTAGAACATTTAGCTCTTCTTTAGGTTTAAGAGACTTTTGCAAATGCAGAATTCATGTAACAAATGTCACAGTTATAGTATTAACTTTGTTCACTGATACAAAATTGTTCCCTTTTTAGTGGCATGAAAAATATTTCCATTGCTGCAAAACCAACTTTTACTCTGTGTATTTTCATTCCATCGCAAAATTTTTTTATGAGCGCAAGTCACTCTTTAATGGAAAAGGTATGATGGCACCTGTGAAGGCCAAAAAAAAGAAGTCACCTTATTTCTTCATTAAAACAACATCCTTATGAGAAATCTCAATCATTTAATGATTTTCATGCTTTTCTGCTTGTTTCAGCTTTTTGAAAACAAGAAGAACACCAAGACAAGAAACAAAAAGGTGACCATCTACAGTTTCACAGGCACCCAAAGGAACCGCTGCAGCACATTCCGAGTCAAAAGGACTCACACTGTTTACTGGCAGGAAGGTCTGTTCGTTACCTTTGATGGAGGCTATCTTAGGTAATTTGTGTTTGTAATGCAGCATGCATGGCAGGGGACTAATAGAGTGTATGAAACACATCATCTGAATGGAGATGAGTGGGCCTGACTCATGCTATATGCTCACTTGTCGGTAGGAGAGGAGGCTCTTCTAACAGGCATAACTCATCTGGTAACAACTGGTAACAAAAATGATCGATAATCGATTGGCAGTTCTGAGTTTATCAACCTTATGTGTTATTGCAGCCACAAATTTAAAGAGGCCTGAAAACAGGCAGAACGCTTTGCCAGCGTAAAATCATGCATTTTCACATGCAGAGATTTCCCTACATCAATGAGTTTTCCACTGAATCCTAAAACTTCACCGCTGTGTGGAGTGATCCAGATCAATGGAGGTGCTTCCGTGCTATCAGGCTGCATGTAACAGGGACTATGGCTAGCTGGTTTAAGCTGGCCCAGGCAGAGTGTCTGGAAGCCTGGAGAAAACCTGCTGTCCATGTTCTTTCACAAATGCAGAGGATAGGCAGCCTCTTAAGACTTTCGCAGTATCTGCAGATGCATTTGCTCTTCCAGTCCCTGGCAAGATCGGGAGGAACCATTGGTGCTGTTGCATGTTGCATGGTTGGAGACCAGAAGGGCAAGTGACTTTCCCAAGTTCATCTAGGTAGTCTGTGGCTGAGTAGAGACTTGGACCCAGACATTGCAAATCACAGGCTGGAACCCTTAATTCTGCACCATGATGGTGGCCATACTCTTATCTCCCCATGTACTTCAGGGAGTTACAGAACTCAGCTCTTTGTAGTAAAGTGTCTTTTCTTTTTTTTTCCTGTTTTGTTGAGAATTGCACAAAATTATGATGTCCATAAACTTTTCCAAACAGTTTTTGTAAGTATTATTATTATTATTACGCCACTGGAGTTCTATTACCTATTTTTCAAACTCCTAACCCTCCATCATTCTGTATTGGGCATTTCTGTCAAAACTCTCCATCATACTCAGTTCACGTAGGCCAGAGTTTTCTCTGGGTCTGACCACCTGTAGCATTTACCCACTGTGATCAACTGGCATTTCTGTGCAAGAATTCTCTTCTGAAAGTCATTTGCAGAACAGAGTGAATTGAAAATCATCCTCAAGGCTAGACTGCTTTTTATTTTGATTACTTATGAACGATGTGTTGTTATGTAACTCAGGTTTCCTTTGAGAAAGAAAGTTTGTTGACACTGATACTTCACAAAAGCTTCATGGGGCTGTCTTTTGGCTTTCCTACACAGTGTCGAGTCTTCTGATGTGAACTGGAAAAAGAAAAAAAGTGGTGGAATTAAAATCATTTGCCAGTCAGAAGTGAGAGACTTTTCAGCAATGGCATTCATCACAGATCATGTCAACTCTTTGATAGACCAGTGGTTTCCTGGTAAGAGAACTACTGTAATTTTCTGTGCAGTATTATGTCTTTTTAACAGAAGGTTCTTTGACAGAGCTCTCCAGGTGCACAATATTGTGTGTTAATTGAAGACCCCTCAGGCTTTGACAGTCTCAAACCAATAAAGTTTGAGAAAAGCTGATAACCTGCAGACAGATCAAGATTATTTGCCAGCACACCTCAGTCTAGACATTGTGTCTTTCAGTCCATCAGTCACAGCAAGCACAGGTGAAACATTACAGTTCAAACAGGACCTGCTTCTGTAGGAGTTCAAGAGACTCTTCCAGTGCTCATAGCGGTGACAGAGTTTGGCCCAAACTGCTTGGCACTGTCCCTTGATGACAGAACTCATTTGGCATCATCTGGGGTCAGCATTTGCCCACCATTTCTAACACCCTATAATTTATAAAATTTTGATGTGGGAGGCATGAGTGAATATGATACCAAGGACTCAGTGCCAAGGTAACTTCCTTGACTCCTGCAGTTGTTTTTCCTGTGATCAGCACAGATCCTGCTGTTACCCAGCGGGCTGTTTGCAACCCCCAATACACTTTGTTTAAAACCAAAACAAAATCTGAAGCGTTCTTTGTCGTCCCACACTGCTCTAGAAAACAGTGCCAAAACCTCTTAATTGGAGGCTCTCTGGAGGAAACAGTTGTGCACTCTCACATATTCATGTTCTGCATGTTATGAAGATAAAAGAAGATTTTATTTGCCTTTGGATTAAAATAACGATAACGTTAATCACTGAAGCTCGAGAAGAGTCATGACTTCAAAGGCTATGGCCTGTATTCACCCTGCGTAATTGTAGGCATTTAACGGAGCCTGTCACCGCAAAATCCCTCTGTAGTTAGTGGGAGAGGTGTGAACCTCCCAAAGGTTTAGTCTTGGTAGAATCCACGTTTCCCCCGGAGGGGCTGAAAACATTGCCCATCAGGGAGCCCAGAGTAACTGTGTTCCTAACTTGGGTGCTGCAGGTGAGTGCTTACTCCTAGCCTGCACCTGAAGCGCTCAGCCTGAGCGCGGTGTGCCGTGCCTCCCAGTCCACTCCCGTTCCCGTTCCCATGCCTGGTCTCCGCCTAAAGCCATCTGGCAGCTTGCAGTCTGCGAAGCAGACGTGGCTGGGGCTCCTGGGCAGCCTCACAGCTGCCATCCTTCTACTGCGTGGTCATGCCCTTCAGGATACACAGTGATCCCTGTATGCAGTTCACACAGAGACACCCGGAAAGTAGGAGGTTCTCTCCAATGCTTTATTCACATACTTCTAATTTCTACTGGTCCTGAATGTATTTTCTTCGCAAGCCTGTGCGTTACCTGTGACCAAAGCAGAGTAGCTGTTACATCAACAGTCCTGTCTCCTCAGTACCGTCCCTGCTATCTGTGTATGCTCTGCAAAAAGCTGTTCCCTTATTCCAGTCAGTACACTGCAGTAAACTGTTGCTTTCGTGAGCCTGACTATTTTCATCCAGCGGATCCAGGTAGTGACTGTAGACGTTTGAATGCGCTAGGAGCTGTTGTTCTTTCTCAGTGTGTGTGGGTTATATTGTTTTCTGTTTGCTTGCTTGCTTTGAAGCGCTCA
The DNA here is from genome assembly GCA_013400535.1 of Scopus umbretta. Classification (NCBI taxonomy): domain Eukaryota; kingdom Metazoa; phylum Chordata; class Aves; order Pelecaniformes; family Scopidae; genus Scopus; species Scopus umbretta. The sequence goes on from VZTL01041055.1 coordinate 77,299, forward strand.
CAGCCACTGAGAGTGACGGCACATTGCTGATGGAGCAGTATGTGCCCTGCCACATCTGTGCAGCTTCCAAGCCAGAGGAGAACGAGTGTGGCGAGAAGGCGGAGGATGCGCAGTACTTCAACATGGAGGACTGTGTCTTGACTGCCATTGAACTGGACTACATCACGTGTCCTAACCACCCTGACATCCCCGTTTCTCTCCAAGAGCTGGTCCCAGAGCTTTTCATGACCGATTTTCCTGCCAGGTAATGTTATTTGATAGCCTTTGGTTAAGTTTCTGTGTACCTATGTAATTCAGTTGAGTTTTTTTCCTAAGTCATCTCTGCTAGAGGAACATACTGACCACAGGAAACAAATTCATCCGCTCTTAATCCCTGCTCTGGCAATTCATCCTAAACTGCACTCCTGGTGGTCAGCACACTTGCTTAGACAATCTCTGTGTGCTGACCCGAGTCATCACTTCAGGGGGTCCTTTGAGATCACTGTGGTGCAACATGAAAGTCCCTTTTTAAAGCCGCAGCTATCCTGCATTGCCCAGTACTTTAGCCAGAGCTTTCTGTAGTTGGAGGCTTTCTGGGATCCCAGAAAGGAGATTTTAATATGGCAAAACCAGAAGGAAGTGCTGCTGCATCACAAGATTGGCACTGAAATTGCCTTTAGTTTTGAAGAACTTGTAGGTGAGTGAATTTATATAGGCACCACTACAGAATTCACATTGAGTTGAGGCTCCTGCTCAGTTGAGGGCTGTTGGATGTGTTGTAGTAGTGTGGCAGTCCTGAACAGCTGAAACAGCTCTTCCCTACCCACAGCAGCACAGCCAGATCTTTAAGCTGCTTAACTGCACTCCCAGATGGGTTCAGTCTTATACCCCTTATTACTTAGTGTGTAGAGCAAGAGACCTTCTGACAGCAGGCAGGACAGGAGACCAATGTCTTTTTCAGTTCACACTTTCTGAGACCTTTGTGTGCCTGATGCAGAGCCGTGAGACCTCTAGACCAAACTGTGTCCTGTTGGCTGCTGTCAGAGCTTTTTGTGCTCCCACTGGCCCCTATTCCTTTCTTGGGGTCATTTTACTGGCAAACACCCCATCGGCTCGTCACAACAGCCCTCCTCACAGTGCTATCTCTTAGATTTATTTGACGGGTGCAAGGCGAGTGGAGATGTTTGAAGTGTGAACAGCTGTAAAAGTAGTCTCTGGAAGAGTGGGGAAATGATGAATTGCAGCCTAGGCACAGTAAGCTGATTTGAATAATCAGGTTTCAGAGTGTGGGGCTGTTCATAAACATCCGGACCTGCCTTAGTGGAGAAAAGAGGAACAGGAGGTAAATGAAGCAAAAAAATCGTTAATACAGATAAATGGTACAAATATCTGTACCTCTGTCATCTGTTTGGAAAAGGAGCTTATGTGCTTTCCAGATCTGTTTGATTCTTGTGGATAAATTAGTTAAAAGCCTTTTTTGCTTATTTGTCCATGTTACATTTTTCTGCAAGAAATCTGTTGTACACAAGCCAGCATAGAGTGCATTGAGATGACCAAGGCAGCTTAGGTGAACCAGTCCTCTCAGTAGATAAGACAAGAACCTGTTGGGGATTTGAGAAAATTGAAATCACATTAAACACACAAATTTACAATGTCTTTGAAACTTTTAATTAAAAAGACCCAATCTCTTTTTGGCAGACTGTTCCTGGAAAATAGCAAACTGGAATGCAGTGAAAATGAAAACAACGTTCTTGGCCAGGGTGGAAGTGGGACCATTATATATCGGGCACGATACCAAGGAAAACCAGTGGCTGTAAAGAGATTTCAGATTAAAAAATGCAAGGGTTCTCCCACTTCAGCTGCAGGTAGAGTATGCAGAACTGGTGTCGGGAATCGGCTCTTGCAGTCTGCGATCCCAAGCTAAGACCAAAGAGCCTTCGCTCTCCGAAGTGCTGGCAGCACCTGTTTAAATACAGCTTTGAAATATATAGCAAAATTGATGTGTTTCCATAGAGGAGGAGGATGCATTTAAAAACTTCATGAAAGCACTTGTAGTGATGAAGGTCATTGGCACTGCAGGAAGCTTCTCTCCTGCAGGTCAGTGGGTGGACTCACAGGGTGCCGAGGCAGAGCTCTTGATTGGGGTGGGAGGCAAGATTTCATCTCCTGTTCCCAAGCTATTTGGCAATGAGAAGTTGGATTTGCATGGGTTTGCACTAAGGACTTGAGGGTCTCCACCTTTGAGTAAGTCTTTTACTCTGTCTGTGTCAGCAGCTATGGAGAGCAAACTGGAAATCCTTTGCAGCCTGCCAGCTTCTCCAGGCAAGGACAGGCTCTCGTACTGCATGCTGGCTGTCAAGCACAGGTGACCAGCAGAGCCTCAGTCCATGGACAAAGGAAAGGGAAAAGTGCCTCACTTTCCTCATTCTGTCAGGGAAGGATGCAGTGAACCCCTGAGCTGTGGAGGAGGCCAGCTCCTGTCCCAGTGACAAATAACCTTTGGAAAAACCAGACCTGCCTGAGCAGCCTATGGTGTTCCATGGCAGAAGGACTGTGAAGGGTCCCTCTTCTGGCAGGGCAGCCGGGAAAGGGTAGGGAAGACTCTTTCTATCAAAGGGTCTGCAATGTGACATCCACACCCAGAGAGTCCCTGCTTTAAAAAGCACAACACGAGTTTTCCAGAATCATCCAGGTGATATGTGAGAACAGTGTGTGCCAGACGCACTCAGGGTTGGTGTTAAAGGACCAAGGGAGCACTTGCAGCCTGCTTATAGCCCATGTCTGTTAGTGGCTCATGCATCAACATGAGGATGCAGCTTCAAGCCTTGCTGTTGGCATAACCCCACAAGCTGCCTTCCTCCTGCAGCAGTGGCTCAACTTCCAAAGAGTTTCTGACTTGGTTTCTCAGCTGGACAGTGGGAAAGGGTTTGTGTGTCTTTCCAGATACGATGCTGAAACACCTGAGAGCCATGGACGCCATGAAGAACTTTTCCGAGTTCCGCCAGGAGGCCAGCATGCTCCACTCGCTGCAACACCCCTGCATCGTCTCCCTCATTGGCATCAGCATCCATCCTCTCTGCTTTGCCCTAGAGCTGGCCCCTCTGGGCAGCCTCACCACTGTATTGTCTGAAAACTCCAAAGGTAAAAACTCCAAAGGGTCTCCCTCCTGGCAGAGCTCACTCTCCGAGTCACAGTAGTGGCAAATGGTCAACAACATTTAAATTACTGCTTGATTTACCGAAGGAGATTTTTTTCCAGACTAGGGTGAGTGGGAGGGATGGAATTGCTTTTAAATCATGCCTTTGGGAACTCAGTAAAAATTGATGCTCAGGATTTTCAAAATTGATTTGGAGACCTGGATTTTCAATTTCTTCACAAATTAATAGGAAGTGCATCTCACTTCAGTGCTGCATGGGTAATGCTGTGTTCTTCCCCCTGCAGATGGGTGTCTGGCACTCTAAATTCTCTCGTAATTATCCGTATTTCTGTTGCTGTCAAATGAATGGCACTATTTCCAAGATAGGTTGAGGCCATCTGACCCTCTCGGCACGTTGGCTTTGTGTCAAGTTTCATTTAAACACTAATTTTCACCAGAAGATTCAGGGGTCTAGAAGTGAAAGGGTTTAAAAAAAGAATCTAATAGAACTGTCAGACGTGTATAGTAACACGAACAGTGTCATTTCAAATCGTGGCATTGAGTGATGTTTTAAAAGGTTGTTCATTATTGCTCTGGAGTTTAAAAGAGAAAGCAAAAGGGGAAAAAAAAGTAGTTATTGCAATTACAAGAACTGAAGACAGTCTGTTCTTTTGTGCCAGGGTCTTCCTTTGTGCCGCTGGGACACATGCTGACACACAAAATAGCATATCAGATTGTAACAGGCCTTGCCTACCTGCATAAGAAGAACATCATCTTCTGCGACCTGAAGTCAGACAATATTTTGGTGTGGTCCCTGGACGTCAAAGAGCCCATCAATATCAAACTCTCTGACTACGGAATCTCACGGCAGTCATTCCACGAAGGTGCGCTTGGTGTGGAAGGCACGCCGGGCTACCAAGCTCCTGAGATCAGGCCTCGCATAGTCTACGATGAGAAGGTAACTGTGGTGTATCCACGGGTGCAGGGGTGCAGCCCCTGCGTGACAGCGCTGGGTGGCTGGCTTCATGCGTGGGGCTGAATTACTCTACACATGCATGGTGTGCAGCACTAGCTTTCCCACCATGGCCTTCCTTGCTCTCCTCTCCACCCACCCAGGAAGGTTTTCCCTGTTTTTTTCTCTCTGTTTCTGGCTCTAGGTTGACATGTTCTCATATGGGATGGTCCTGTATGAGCTGTTGTCTGGTCAGCGGCCTGTGCTAGGACAACACCAGCTCCAGATTGCAAAGAAGCTGTCTAAAGGGATCCGCCCTGTTCTTGGGCAGCCAGAAGAGGTGCAGCTGTATAGGATGCAGGCACTTATGATGGAGTGTTGGGATACTAAGCCAGAAAAGGTACAAGACAGCCCTCATGACCAGTGTTTTCTGATTGCGTAGCTGCAGGCATGTGGCAGCCCTCTTCATGCAGGACAGCTAGGCTTGCTCGTGGTGCAGCAGAACAACTCAGTTGCCCATTTACCCCTCCTACTGATACGGCCCAGAACTTCTGTTGACTTAAATGGGAGTTTTATGAATGAAACTATGGCACATTGGTGGCCTTAGACATCTGCACTGACATGAAGGTCCCTTGATGTCAGTGGCAGTTAAGCTATTGATTTCACCAGGGCAAGACGTTACCCATAATTTCTAGAAACAGCTACCGTATCATGCTGTGAGGGTAACTACAAAGACTTTAAAAACCCCAAGATTAAAAGGCAGTATGAGGAAGGAAGGGGTTCAAAGTATGAGAAAAGGATTGTGCTGCATTATGTTTTTCATTAATTGCAAGTTGGCGTTTCAGAGCTGCTGACTTTCAGACAAAGGTCAGCTTGACTCACAAACGCTGTCATGACAGTGGGACAGTTTCCAAAATTCGTAAACCTGAATAGATTAATCAATAGAATGTGTAAGAGAGGCACAGACCAAATGATGGAAGTACAGGAGAGGTTTGTCTACGGTGTCTGGGGTGTGGAGGACACTAAGAACCAATCAGGTGGGATTTATAAGGAGAATTTGTTGTAGATTTGAGAAGGTAGCAGAAGCATTTATTAAAGAAGTCCAACTTCTTGGCTCTCTAGCTTTAATAAATAATGATTATTATGATTCTTTCATCTGGACCTCCAGCTGTCTTGTGTGACATATCTCTTTCTCTTTTCCTTTGCCCACAGCGTCCACTGGCCATTTCTGTGGTAGGACAGATGAAAGATCCTACCTTTGCAACATTTATGTACCTGCTCTCCTGTGGGAAGCAGTCTTCCTTCTTCTGCTCCCAAGGCCAGGAGTACACTGTGGTGTTCTGGGATGGGAAGGAAGACACCAGGTGAGACAGCTTATATGAGTAATTTCTTTCTTTCGTTCTTTTTAACTAAAAAATCCTTCAGCATCTTCACTTATGCCTCTGGGAAGGAGGTAAAGAAGGTGAAAGTGAATTTGGGTGAACGCCAAGGATACGGCAAACACTGTTTTCCCAAACTCTTTTAATTGGGAACAGTGGTTAGGTTATAAAGGATATTTAATGAGCTTAACTCTGCTTCACTTAATATGAGGAGAAGATTAGGGCAGTGTAATGATTCACACACAGAGGAGGAAGCATTTGCGCATGAGAACAGACGTGTTCTGCCTTTCCTAATGAGGCCATTTAACACTAAACTTTCCCTAATTGAGACTGCAGTTCCATCTCTGTTCTGCAAAGCAATTAAGCACATGCTTAAATCCTACTGGAATCATCAGGAGTTAACCACATGCCTGAAGCTGTGTGTGCATCCAAGTGTGTACTGCCAGTAAAATGTGTGCTATACTGAATAGGCATGTGCTTTAAATGTTATTAAATTGTGACCAAGATGATGGTATTTTGCTCAGCCACGTGTGACCCATGGCTAGTTAGGCTTATTTTTGTGGATGTTACTGATTTTTATAGCCCCAGTGTTATTTGGAAATGTTCACAAACCGATCTGAATTTTATATTAATGTGTTCATTACTTGTAACCATTAACCTAATGGGAAAGGTACATGATTTGTTCATGAGCAGTTTGCTTTGCTCTTTGTGGTGCCTGGTCAGTCGTTCAGTGCAGACAGTATAACTATTCCTGCTAAAACTGGTGAAACACATGGGACTCACAGATGTATTTTGAATACGTGGATGCTGTCCAAATATTCACTGCAATATATCTCAGTGAATCTGCTGGACAATCCACTTGCTGGAGACTGCTGAATAACAAATTGCTTATACGTGACAGATTTCAGGGTATGTAATTGCTTGTGCCACAGTTGGTAAAACATCTGGGGCTCACAGATGTGGTTGTGAATATCCAGTTATTGTTCAAACACCCAAACCCAATAAACTTCCCCAAACCCCAAACAAACAAAATCCTTTTAGTTACAAAAATATTAATTAGTCACATTTAGGAATTATTGTATCCGGTTACAGATCTTTGCTCTTATTTGGAAGACTCATGCTCTTCTGTTTATGTAGTAGAATAAGTAATGGAGCCAGATAATACAGAGGCAGTGAACTTGGAGAACGAGCACATACTCTCTTGAGAACCTAATGGGCAAGATGGGCTGAGACCCCTCAGCTATTAATTACTGCTCTTCAGCTGGAGCTGTTTGTCTCACAGCTGAATTATAGTAACAGACCACTTAAGTTCTCCTAATCCATTTCCACAGAAAGTCAGATAGCTGAGCTTAAATCTTCGCAGAAGCAATTGCATGTCTGCCCCCTGAGGACGAGCCGTGGCACATCTGTATTTTCCTTTACAAAGACTATTTGGAGGGGTGGAGGGCCTTGTAGCACTGACCACCTCTGGACTGTAACACAACTGCGTTACGGCTTGGCCAAAAGTGCCGAATACTGTCCTGTAGCAGTTTGCAGGCTGAACGTTGGCTATCAGAAATTGTTGTTTGCTCCTTTCAGAAACTACACGGTGGTGAATCCAGAGAAAGGAGTCATAGAAGTGGAGAGGATGAGCTGCCCAGGAATGAAGCTATGCTGCCAACTAAAATTTCAGAATGCCCTCTGGGCTGCCACAGAGGTGAGCATTGCCTGTGCTTCAGTGCCCCGCTCAAGAGGGGCCTCCTTAGAAGAAACACAACTGAAGAGAAAGAGCCTGTTAAATTAGTAAAGCTGAGAGTGTTTGAGACAATGGGTGTCTCAGATCAGCAGTGTGACTTTGCATCTGCTGTCCCCGGGTGTATTGTTTCTGCCTGTTCCTTAGGTGGTACCTAGGTCAAAATTGTGCCTCCTGGTGTTCAAAGCGATCGTGGGAACCTCAGCTCTCCGAGGTGAAACTCTGGATTGTAGCATATCTGTACCCAGGGTTTCATCTGGGAAATGTCCTTATCTGTAAGCGATAAAGGGAAGCAGTGAACGAAACCATGCATTTAAGGGTGGGGTTTTGAAAGAGGCCCAAGGGATTTGAAAGTTGGTGGGAAATGGGTGCCCAAGTTTTGTGTTCAGCGTGGAAAACTGCAGCTAAAAAAATAAGAGTGAGAAAGCGTGGCTGATTTACCCCACAAAGACCCTGTCCCTCATCAAAAAGGGCTGTGTTAAGTGTCAGCCGGGCCTGACACAATCTTTCGACACAAAACAAACAAAAAATAGCTGAAACAAATGGAAATGTTCCTGAAGTTCAGTGTTTCGGAGGGGGGAAAAAAGGCCATGCTTGCTGAATAAATACTTTGTGTTGGTTAGTTCACCCCACCCTAGCACGGATGCTGGAACCCTGAGAGGGTACAGATCTTTTTTTTGCCGTAGGGAAATAAGATATTTTGACTTCTCCTGTTCCCAAATTGAGGTAAAGTTCAAATATTCCTATTTTTTCATAACAAGAAATATAGAAAAATTACAATTCAGAAATCTTAAAGCATTTTATAGCCATCTTTTTGATCAAAATGAAATGTGTTGCTATTCCCCAAACTGGGTGCTCTACGTCAGTTTAGTAGATTTATGAGGTGTAGAGCAGGTGTAATTCCACATACAATGTAATACTAGCTTTCCTCGAATTGACAGATTAATGTAAAATAACATACAACATGTTTCAATTGTCCTGACACGTTTGGGATTTGTTAGGGTTCAAGGGGAGGGGCTGTTCTTTTAATTTATTTTTGGAAGAATTTTAAAAATTTAAAAAAAAACAAAACAAAACAAAAAAACAGAGTCAGAGTCAAATGCTACTTTTAGATGTGGCAATAAAAAACCTATAGTGGTGATTTTGGTTGCTTTTGGATAGTGCATATACTGCCCACAGCTCATTCTGGGGAAGGCAGTACCTGCTTTCTACCTGCAGCCAAAGCAAATGCTCTCCAGGGAAAACAAAGAGAAATCCAGGCTTTGGATATCAAAAAATACAAGTAAAAACTGTTTTGGAGCCAATTTGATCTTGTTCAGGTATCAAAATATGAAAAGCGTGGAAGATGATTGAAATGTATGGAATTTTATGTGCTCTTTCACAGGACCAGAAGATTTCTGTGTATGGGTTGCAGGGCATGTGTCCTCTAAAGACTCCGCAGAAGGGTTTAGACACTCCTGCTACTGTGAGCTGCTTTCTAGTGATGCCCGTTGTCAAAAAGGTAAGGAAGAACCTGAAGGAAAAGTGGCATTAGTGAGACTAAGCCGTCCGCTGCCAGGCCAAGCTGCCAGAGTTTGCACGGCTTGTCCCTAGCTGGTGTTGAAGGATTTTGCAAAGCCCAGACACATTTTGGCAGTGCGAGGAAAAAGTTTCTAGTTCTCCATGCCTCTGCCAGAAGACAGAGGTGTGGGCAAGAACCTGAGTCAGGGGACCAAAGCTGGCACTTCCGAGCCTGCTGGGAAAATAGTCAAAATAGATCAGATTCCTCTGCAAGGAAGTTTTCCAGCTGTGTTTCCACATCACTGGAAGACAAGGTTTAGGTTGATCAAGCAAAGCAGAGTGGACATGAAACAATAATTAGAGTAGTTAACTGCTAATGCAGGGCTTGGGTATATCCTAGCTCTTGTACCCACTCTTTTCCTGGTGTGTGTGCATGCTGTCATTTGTGTGCACAGTCATCGTTAAACATTGTCTAGGCTCAGCCACACTTCTTTTTGGGTTTTGAATGAGAACACTTAGATAGTACAGCTCTTACAGGTAATACAGATAATTACTCTTATGGGTAGTAACATAAGTTATATACTATCTGTCTAGTTCTGGAATTGCTAACATCCAGTTACTGGCAAGAGAAGTCTGACATGACTGCCTATTGCGGGCAAGTCTTGGGAGATGTATAAAAACTGTTTTTGGGCTAAATTACCTCCGGTTTGCTTACAGCCACCTCAACTGAAAACATATAATTATGTTCCAACATTATTGGTAGCTGTGTAGTTTTTGCAAATGCCAGCAGACTGGTATGTGTCTAAAAGCTCAACATGGAGCCGGTCTCGGAGCGACGGTGGAGCTATTTTATACCACATGCCCGTTCTGAGTGACGTCCATTTCTGTCTCGTTTGCTCGGACTGCTGCATCGCTGCAAACTGAATCCAAGGCGGATGGTTAGTGTAAGGTGCACTGCTTCACTTCCAAACAGGGTGTAAGTAGGACTAAAGTAGGGCATAGATGTAAAGTTGGCACAGGGATGAATTTCACCCGCCGGGAGGCTGCATCTGTCGGCTTGCTTTGGCTCCCAGACCTGCAGCGTTTCTCCGCCGTGGAGTTTCATTTCTGATGCGTAGGGCAAATTTCTTTTTCATGCTGCCTGAGGTTTTGTCCAGGACAGTCGAATGAGTCTTTCACTTTCAGCTTTTCCACTGTCATACAGCTTGCAAAGCCATTCCTCGGGGGTTACAAGTGGCTTTATGTCTCCTGGTTTCTATTTTCAGTTTGTGGCTTGCCTAGAAAATGTCATAAATAATGCCAGGCCCTACAATAGTAATATTGAGTCTAGACACCTCCCTTCCTCCCCCGACCCTACCCAACCTTCCAGAAATCCACATCCCTTCGGCGCACTCCTTCTTAGTTTATTGGACTTACTTTTTCCTCTCTCCTTTCTATGAATGAGTTTGGCAGTGAAATAGCCAGAGCAGCAGCCGTAGGGATGTGCAGCCCAGGTTGGCAAGAAACTAAACCATTTTTCGAAACAGCCAGTTCTTCCAACAAAGCTAAGTGGAAAGCTTACACTTGTCAAAGTCACTGTATGGTGCAGCGAGCTGTATCAGAGTTATCACACAGTCATTATTGTCCAGCGGAGAAGAGAACTGCTCGCCTTTCCCTGGGAAGAAAGCCTTTAGCTGATGTGAGGTAACTAGCAGTCAGAGAATTGCCAAGGGATGTTGCTGGGAAGGGGAATTCTTTACGACTGCCTTGGGAAGACTGATCCAAAAGAAATAGTTTCCAAAACTTGGTTTCTCATCCAAAGGAAGCATCATGGAAATTTAAAAGCAGCAGAGAGGGGCCCAGAATCCAAAACTTGCCCGCCAAAGAAAAGTCTTATACAGTTTAAGCTTTTTTGTTGCATGCTTTCTGTCACCAGTATCATTGTTTTTGGCAAACAATAAAATTTTCAGTAAATTTCCTTTAGGAAAAAAAAAAACAACCAACAAACAAATAAGCAAACAAACAGGTTAAAAAGAGCAAAACAAGATGCTTTCTGAATTGGTTTGCAGCATTCTTACAGAGAGATGTTGAGGGAGACATCTGAATGGATCCAAGCCTCTGGCCTCTTGGAAAAACCTGGAACACACGAAAACAAAAGCTGCATTTAAAGGCTGCAGCCTGCCGCGGCATTCGCTGCCAGCAGTGCCAGACCCTGCGGGGAAGAGAGGAGGAGGAGGTGACCCAGGCTGTGGTGTCGGGGGCTGTATTTTTTTTTTTTATTTTTTTTTTCCAACATGCTCACAGCGGCCATGCCGACGGCTCCGAGCCTTGCGCTGTCCTTAACTGCGAGGACAGGACGTCTGGAGCCAGCACACCTCCTGCACATCACATACCGTCACAGCCCCGCTCAGAGGCCTTCCTCCCTGGCACAGCGGGACTTCTGGCAGGACGGAGACTTCAAATGCAGTTTTGTTGCTGTGTGTTTTTGTTGGCTCTTCACGGAGCCCAAATGTTGAAAATGAATTCTGAGAAAGTTACTTAAGGTTTCTGGAGGCTGCCGCCCTGCCTGCCTTTGGTCACTGTCGTAACACCCTGATTTGGAGAGTTTTGCCTCGCTGCCCGGCTGCACCGGCACCTAATAAAGTCTGGTGAGTCGGTGGCACCTGAGGGTGGGTGGCCTTTGTCGTGTTCTTCTGTGAAATGGGTCACTCCCTCGTCTCGGTCAGGCAAGGGATGGCAGGTTGAGGGCATTTCTCAGCATTTGAATTCCTGCTCCTTGGTTCTTAGAGAGATAAGAGGAGTGGCTGGATAGAAAGAGGTCCCAATAGCCAAGGCAGTGAGCAGTAAGTCCCCCAAAGCATAGAATACCTTCCGGATTTGCTTCCACCATTGTGCTACTCCAGACAGGCTAGAATTTGGCAGAGTCAGTATTACTGGTAAAGCTGGGTGGGGATCACTGACGCAGCTCTGCCCGGTCATGGTGCAATCGATTGCTCAGTGCCGGGGAACCTTGGCCTATGGAACCCAAAAGGGAATCTGGCTTCTCTTCTGCAGTAGCTGACGCTAATCAAAGAAATCAAAATATTTTTTATAAAGACTATCCTTGGATAATTCAGCATTTTCAAATCAAATGCGACAAAACTGTAGAGATCTCTGTAGACTTTAACAGCGTCCTGTGTCATGCCAGGAGCAGTTCAGGCTGACATACCCGCATTATGGTTAATTTCAGATGTTCCCATTTCAATTTAAATTTTTAGTAAGAAATACCTATTGTGCAGGGTCCTTTGGACTGAAAAAGTTGGACCGTTGTCAGCAGAGAACTGTGGGCTGTTCTGCTTTGTTTTGTTCCATTTTAAATAATAGAACTCCTTTCCGAAGAAAAAGTAAGCCAAAACCCAGCTTGTGCAAAGCATCGTGCCATGTTCCGACCTATTGATGCAACTCCCTGGCAAACTCATATCCAGGAGCCTTTGCACCAGATCCACATGGCAGCAGGGGCACGGCACCGAACGCTGCAGGCCATTTGGGTTTCTTTTAATTAGTGGTTAGAGAATTGGGACTGGACTGAGTTGAAGTCCAAGTCCCATTTCACAACTTTCCACTTGCTTCTCTAGTTTTTCCCATTACAGTAAAATTCTGCTGTGATTTGGATTAGTCATGCGGGCTCAGCACACTCATGGTTTTACTCATACTTGTATGCAGATAGTGTGGTTTTTTCCAAGACTCTTAATGACCCTTGCAAACAGTGCTATCGATTAAACTAATACTTACCCCCGTGCTATCTGCCCCGTGATGTCTGAGAGCAATTCAAGATACTGATTTTGGCCTCTACAGGTTTAAGCAGCCCGAGAGCTATCTTCCAGGGCTGGCACAGCCAAGATCCCTGGAAGGACACAGGCTTTCCCTTAATTTATGAGCAGCAAGGGGTGACGCCGAGTCCCTGTCCCGTGTCGCAGAGGCGGGCAGCGTCGCTGGCGTCCCGGGCACGCCGGGAGGCAGGGCTTTCAGCCACGCTGGGGCCGCGGAGGGGTGAGGTTGTGTCGGTTCAGCTGGTGCTGCTCTGTCTGGTTCTGTTCATTTTGCTTTGCTTTAGTCCGGCAAGATTGTAAGAACAGCAAAAAAGCCCTGGGCAAAGGGTCTTTTTTTAGAATTTATTGCTCCACGGGGAGGAAATAGAAAGGCCTTTGAGGTAGGTATTGTTTTATCTGCTTCACAGATGGGGGAGTTTCTGGTATAGACCCAAGCTCATGGGGTGTTTTGTTCCCAAGAGATCCATTTCCCAGTCTGTTTAACAGCATTTTGCATCGCTGTGATGAGCTGGAGGAGTCGGAGACCCGGCGAGCCGTGGCTTTCGTGCCGGCTCCCATCCGTGGGACATGACGGTATCCATCGCAGCAGTGCCGCGGAGCGCTGCACCAGAGCTCAACGCCAGCCGTGGCTCCTGCAGCCAACGCATCTGTACGTTCGCGGGCGGGTTTTTAACTACCTGCAGAATTGTTCATGGCACTTGGCAGCCACTTTGCTAAACTGCTGCTGCTTCTGTGCCCTCCGCTGGGAAGTCTGTGAGCTGCCAGGGATCCCAGACCCAGAGCACGTCCCTGGGAGGAGCGGTGCTGTTCAAGCAGCAGACGTTGGATATGGAGCGATCGCTGTACGCTCTTGTTTGCGAGAGGGTTGTCTCCCTCTTTTTCCATTTTTACTGCATTTCTTCCATTCCTCTCCTACCTACACTGATAGCAATAGCTTTACTCCTTTTTGGAAATGAGCCGGGTTTCTACAGCTGGATTCCTAGGATCATGATGGCTTTCTCTGAACATACTCCAGCTTGAATTTGTTAAGCTTCGGGGCAGGCTGCCAGGTCCGTCTGTCCTCCCTTGCCAATAAAGAGAGAGGTAATACTGGGTGAGAGGAGTATGGCTCTGCAGCAGCTTCTATGTAATGACTTCTTTTTATGTTGCTGTTATCACCGAGTGATTTGGGGTAAGTTACTAGCGTACTTGCAGAATTGTGAGAGGCAGCCAGAGCCTCTGGGATCAAAAGCTCTTGTATTACAGAAAAGTAAAGAATCCGGATAGCAAATCTGCTGTCTCTTTCTTGCAGAACTCTTATGTGGTGCTGGCCGGCTTGTCAGATGGACTTGTAGCAGTGTTTTCAGTGTCCCAGGGCATCCCGGGGGACAGCTGCTCCTACCTGTGCTCGCACACGGCAAACAGGTCCAAATTCAACATTTCTGATGACGACCCCCGGCAGAACCCCTACCCCGTGAAGGCCATGGAGATCACCAACAGCGGAGCGGAGGTCTGGTACAGCAATGGCCCCGGCATCCTCATCATAGACTGCGCCACGATGGAGATCAGCAGGAGGCTGGAGCCCTTCAGCCCGCCGTCGGTGATCACATCCATCGCCTGCAACTCGGAGTGTCACGGGGAGGAGGTGGTGTGGTGTCTGGACATTAAAAGCAACTTCTTGGTGATGTATCACGTTACCACCTACCAGCTCTGCGCACGCTACTTCTGCGGAGACTGCAGCCCCCTCAGAGACATGTTTACAATCCAGCAGCCTTCGGCAGCCATCCCAGCTACGGCACCTATAAACCACAAAGCGATGGAGAGTAATCCGCTGGCGGACATGAGCATTATCTACAGCCCAGAGGTTGGCACCCAGATACTAAACCACCAGGACTCGCTCACAGATTATTGCTCTGTGTCTTCCTACTCCTCCTCACCTCCCAACAGGATAACCCGGTGCCCCTCCAGCCTACCCAGCTCGCCCATGAGTTCTTCCAGTGCACCGTTCTCCACAGATTTTGAGGAGTCTGACAAATTTCATGAGCTGAAGCCTTCCCTGGATCACGATGCTATGCCTACGGGTGACAACACGCAGCATCTCCAAGCTGTCAAGATTCTTCCGGTAAAAGACCTCATATGGATCCCCAGGTAAGTGGGTCACTTATCAAAGCAACTTTGTCAAAATCCCTCCTGTGCTGAGCATGAGATTAGCTCAGGCTAATTTTGCATTCCCAGTAGGATTCACCTGCCCAGAAAGTTAAGTTATCATTAAGAAATTTTGTTCCTAGTGCAATGCTACATCGATTTTTCTACTCCTTTTTAAAGATACCTAGCGTTGGGGTAGATGGCCCCATCTGAGTCTTGCAGGATTGATTTCAACAGAAGAGAAATGTGGGTGGTAAGACTCGAAGCCCTGTTTCCCCAGCTACTGAGGAAACAAAGAACAGCAGGCAGCTTCCTCGCTCAGACACAACCCTGGCAAATCCTGTTGTCTCCTGTTGAGCCGATGGAAGCCACTGGGAATCTGATTTAGCCTGTCACGGGGTCTCTCACTGTAGTGGATTCAGGATGCCCCTTCGTGGCATCGCAGTGCCCCCCCTTCCCTGGAAAAGGTCATGTAACTGCAGGAGGGATTGCAGCAGAGAGGATGGATATCCAGCATGGATCTTCCTCAGCTGTCACCAGTCTCCACTGAGGAGTACCTGTGACATCTCCCTAATTTCTCTTCTAGGAGAGGAGGGGATATCATCGTTATCGGACTGGAGAAGGAATCCGGCACCCAGCGGGGCAGAGTGATCGCTGTGCTGAAGGCCGGGGAGCTGGCTCCCTATGGGTGAGGCTGACTGGGCAGCATCTCTCACACCAGTTCCCAGGGGCTCAAGGGCACTGGGTGGCACAGGGTGGCTCTGCAGGCTCCGGGGGCTCTTGGGAGCTTCCTCTCAGCATCCAGCGGCATCTGAGAAGCTCCCAGCCGGAGGAGATGCGGTTGCTGGTTGTACATCGAGGCATGCGCATGCTCTTACAGCGTGGCAGATGGCGACTGGAAGGCACCGCGACCGTGGCCTGGTCTCCAAAAGCCAGAGACCAAGTACGGGGGTACCGTTACGGGGGTAACGAGACGGGCAGGACCGTCTTGCACAGTGCGATAAATGTCAGTCTGATCCTGCCGGGTGCTGACTCCCAGTGCTCTGAGGGCACCTGGCAGGAGATCGGTGGAGCTTGGCAGGCTCAGGCCCTGCGTTCAGAACAAGAGGTGTATTTATGCAGAGCGCGGTGCTTGTCTGTGGCTGCATTCACGTGGATCAGGTTGACGTTCTGGCTCTAAATGAGCACCTTTGTGCTGTCGGCCGTGACGGGCCGGGGGAAGGCTCCGGGAGCACAGGGGAGAGCAGTTATATACATTAATTTAAAAAGTTTCATACAACGAACGAGAGTCCCAGTAAATAAATAGCTGCTAGAGAGATGGGAGTGTTCCTCCTGATCACTTAAACACCAGTCTGGGATTGTACTATTTATGTCCAAACAAATGGAGGTTAAGCAGTGCTAAGGATTATGAACGGTCATTTATTACCAGTGGGCAAACACAAGAGATCAAAGTGCTCCTGCCATTCCCGCTACCGGTTAGCTGAGTGTCTTTATCAGTTAGTTGGCAGTGGAGTATTCTCTTTATTATTCACAGGTACTTTTAGGTTGATTTTGCTTTACCCAGATTAAGCGTGGGGTTAAGGGGAGGTGATGCGGCCATCTCAGGCTTGTCCTGCTTTGCTGCCTTGCCGCCTGGCTGGTTCAGGCACGGTGGCCCTTGACTTGCCCTGTTTTACCAGCAGGATAAAGACCAGCCGATGGCGCTTGCCTCCTCCAAGCCCCTCCAAGTGCAGAGCAGGGTAGCGAGGTGAGGGAAGGAAGGTGGCTTCTTGGGGGCACTGTGATAAAATTCAGGTGCCAAGGACAGCCCGTGTTGCCAGGGGCTCCCCACCAAGGTCGAGGGGCCTTTCTGGGGAAAGACTTTGGGGCCGGTCTTCCCCCGTCTGCTGTTGGAGCGGTAGAAAGAGCCCAGCAAGGCTCCCTTGAACCCTGCAAGGACACAGGTGTCATCTGCTGCCTGGCCACCTCCCTTTGGGAAATCTGCAGGGCCAGCTTCAACCACTTTTGTCTCATCAGGTAACATGCTCAGAGACCATGAAGGGAAGCACACGCAACACGGTGCTGTCCTGCAGGACTTCTTCTGCATGAACCCCGTGGGTCCCTGGGCTGCTGGCACAGCTGTGCCTGCTGATCTGGACTGGGGGCTCATACCCTGAGCGGGCTGAGGTGGGCTCCATCCTGCTTCCACGCTGCATTTCAGGCTGCGGAGGCTCGCGGCAGCCTGCTAGCTGTGGCGTGATGCACGGGCTGTTTTGAAAATGCACAGCTGGCAGCAGGCAAAAGAGTCTGTGGATTTAGCAAATCAGGAGATTAACGGCAACTTCAAAATGTCACGGCAGACTTAAGCACCCACCTGCCTGTTTAGGCACCTGAATCCCTTTAAGAACATTTTCCCATGTCACTGAGCCACTTGCTTTTGCCGTGACATGGTTTCTGATCCCTCTCTTTGTTACGTTCTCCTTTCTCAAGGATTTGCAGCTTATAAAAAGAGATGCAGTAGCTGGAAAAGAGAGCTTGTGAGTCAGTGCCTCCCCGATGAGCGGTGGTGCGCTGCGTTAGCAGAGCTGCTCTCTGCTGTAAACGCCCTTCTCTGCTCTGTTCTTCCTTTCCCAGGACGCTGGTGGATGCTGCTCTCATAGCAAAGGACACAGTTGTGTGCTGCTTTGAGAATGAAAACACGGAGTGGTGCCTGGCTGTCTGGAGGGGCTGGAGTGCCAGAGACTTTGACGTTTTCTACCAGGCCTACGAAGAACTGGGAAGGCTTGAGACCTGCATGCGAAAAAGAAGGTAGTGCTTGTGGCGCTGGGAACCAAGGCACGACGGGAGACGGAAGCATCCTGCTCTGAGCGCGCCTGGACTCCGAGACACAGTCCCGGAGAGGCAGGGGGCGAGGGGTGCGTGGGGGGAGCGTGCGTCTGGTTTGCTGCTAATGAGCGCTGCGGGATTCCCGTGCCTGGAGCCCCGTCAGGGCTTTCGGGGACCGAAGAAACCGGTGTGAGCAGGGCAGGGACGAGCCCGGGAGCTGGGCCGTCTCGCCGTTCTCTTGCTCCGTCGCACGCTCCCCGGGAGTTGGCGAGAGCAGAAGGTGGAGGTGGCTGCAGTTCTGCTCATGCCTCTCTTTCCAGTGTCTTCCCCATTTTAAATTCCTTCCTCGCCTTCAGCATGCCCTGGCTGTTGCTGCTGCTTTTATAGTGTATCTTGTCAGCCAGGAGAGCTCCGTTAACCTCAGCAGGCTCTTTCCTGGGAGCCTGAGCACGTTACAGTCCCCGCTGCCTGCTGGCTGGCGGTGCGGTTCGCTGTGGGCCAATTCACCCTGCTCCCGGGGGAAGTGCATCTGCTGGAAGCCCTGCGCTGCGGGGCTGCTCCCCCCCATCCCTGCGAGTTTGCTAGAGGCTACTTCAGGTGTAGCCCCCGTTGTGACTGCTGCGTAGAGACATCCAGGTGTAAGAACCAGCAATAAGCTTTGGCTGGCCACTGCGTTTCTGGTTCCTCAAAGCTATCGTGGTACAGTGTTACTGTGAGAGAGCCTAAAATAGTCTGCCAATAATACTGCACAGTCTCGGTGAGTGAGCGAGCTGTTTAATTGCACTGTTGCAAAGTCAACTGTAAATAGAGCTGATACAAAGCAAAGCCACTCGGTTTGACAGATATTTCCTGGTGTAAGAGAAGGGAGCCCTGTGACCAGGAAGGTTTGTAAACTGCCTTTGCTCCGCTCCTCTTCCTCTTGGTAAATGCACTCTGGAGTATCGGGAACACAATAAGCTTAATTTGCTTGTGTATCTGTGCAGCTTCCGCTCACCACAGCTTTTATTTTATCTTCATTAGTGGCCTGGGATGATGTATTGGCTCTGAATACAATTGCACTTAGTTATCCCAAGCATGTACAGCAGTGTAAAAAGTGAGCCCGGCGAAGCACCCTGTATAAAGGTGTACAGTTTGAATTTTGGACCTTTTTTTTTTTTTCCCCCGAGCCCAAGAAACTTGTGTGAGCATCGGCAAGGCTGGCCAAGGCCGAACGGGCAGGTTAACCCTCTGGTTCACATTTCTGTTGCAGGCTGCTAAACTATCCTTCTTCAGAAACAGAGCGTATCTTAAAATAAACGGATTTCTCCCCACAATGACACGGCGTTGGTGGCACTTTTGATGGGCGGCCCACGCCTGCATCGCCTGCAGGGTGTTCGGGGTTTGCAGCGTGGTTCCAATGCACGTCCTCCTGCTGAACGTAGCGCGAGCCGGGCGCCCAAGCGCAGTCCGCCTCCTTACCCGGCCGTACCTGTCTGCGTCCCGCTGCGGCTCCTCCGGCGGCTCGCCGAGCAGGTACGGCGGCACCGCTGCACCCTGGTTTGCTCTCCCTCGCCGGGACAAGCTCTCCTCTCTCCTGCCTGTTGTCCCGGAGAGGGGGAAGAGGTGGCTCAGCCCTCCGCTGCCCCTGCGGTTTGACAGGCGTTTTCACAGCAGCCCCGAGAGCTTATCCTGACTCAAGCTTAGCTGTGAAATAGCTGTATCTGTGTCAGGGCTAATCAACTGCATTTCCCTGAAATTGTGTCGCCTACCTCCCATCCTCCTGCACAGCCCGCAGCCTGCGCGTGCCTGCCGCGCACACCCGTCACCTGAGCTGGGCTTCAACCGTCCCAGGGGTGCCTGCCCCGGGCGCCAAGCCCCTTTTACACGCACGTACCACTTCACGATCCTTGAAGCCCCAGCTGAGGCTATAAACCAGCTTGTACTTTCACTCAGCCTTGCAGTTTTCCTTTGAGAAGACACTGTCTGGAACAGCCGCAGCCGTCCCTTATCGTCTCTCTGGAGCAGAACATTTTGGGCACTGCATTGCTTCCAAAGCTGACCTGGGGCTGTGCCCCCCACGGGCTCCCCAGCTCCCACTGGGGTCAGCCGGAGCCTCTCCCAGCGCTTCGGTGGGCACCGGCCGAGGCCCCGCCACAAAAGGAGCTTTGTTCCGCTCGCCGCCGCACGCTCCGGAGCTGTTCCTGCACACGGCCATGGCGCACAACCTCCCCCAGACACACCGGGACGTCCCTGCTCCAAAAACCCTGCTGCTGCCACCCTCCGCCAGCCGGGTCGGGAGGGTCAGGGAAGCAGGGTGGGAGAGAAGCAAACGTGGCTGCGCGGTGGCAGGAGGGGTCCCCGCCACAGGGACGGGAGTGAGTGTGTCCCGAATTCTCCTGCGAACAGGGGGTCGGCTCCCGAAAGCGCCTGAGAGCCTGAACGCTGCTACCCTGGGGCCAGGACAAAATCCCCCCTGGCAGCAAATCTGAAACCTCGTTAGCACAAGGCTCCGTTAAGGAAGTAACGCATGTGCTGCGGGTATAAATCGCCAGGGGCAAAAATAAACAAAACCAAAATAAAAATTAAAAAAAAACCCCTACCAGTTCAGGCAGTTTAACCGAGATTTCAATGCTCATTCCCAACCCTCCCGCCAGCGGAAGCCTGTTCTGCTCCCGGCGGGACTGACAGCAGGCACGGGTGAGGGGCGTCATCCATCCCCCGTCCTCCATCCCTGGGGAAAGGGATGGGGTCGAGGCTAAAGGCAGGAAAAGCCCCAAAATCCCCGGAGCCAGGGGCTGCCCGAGCCCCCGATGCCGGTGGTGAACGTCCCCGTACCCGTGCTTGGCCCGGGATAGCTGTTGTCGCGGTCCTTGCTATTTTATTTCAGCTTCTAAAAATAAGCCCGAGCAGAGGCCCGGAGGGGGTTCTTCTTTCAGCTGATGGAGGAGAGATGAGAAACCAAGCTTAGTTTTATTTTGTCAACGTCAGGTTCCCCCCAGCCCGTCTCGGAGCAGCGGGAAGCGCTCGGAAAGGGCTTGGCACTGGGAGGGAAACGGATGCTCTCAAATGAGATTAACGCCCCGCACCGGCAGCGGGAGGGAGGCGGGTGCTGGGGCCGTTAATTACTGGCCCAGGAAGCAGCGAGACGCACAGGACCCGCCGCCACCAGGATGAATTGGGCCGCTCAGCCGCGGCTGCCCAAACCCCCGGCCTCGTCCCCTCGCCCAGGTGCCTCCTGCGAGCGGGGAGCCGCACGCTGCACCCCGGGGATCCTCCCCGAACTGCTCGGCTGCCCTTGACCTGCTTTAGAAGAAATAAAAATAATTACCATCTG
Organism: Scopus umbretta; assembly: GCA_013400535.1. Taxonomy (NCBI): domain Eukaryota; kingdom Metazoa; phylum Chordata; class Aves; order Pelecaniformes; family Scopidae; genus Scopus; species Scopus umbretta. The sequence goes on from VZTL01041055.1 coordinate 98,007, forward strand.
GACCCCCGTTCCTAGTCCTGGGTTTGGCTCGCTCTCCGCTGGCATGGGTGGGGTGAGCGGGATGCAGGGTCAGGTCCCGGGGCGGAGAACCACCGCCGTGCCCAACGCCTGGGTCCTGGCGGGGCTCAGGGCACAGCCTGAATATTTGGATGCACACTGCTGGTCGTAGCCCATCTCCGAGGCCCCACGTCCTGGTGCTCGCTCGGGGCATTTTTGGGGACCCAGCACAAGGCCCAGTGCTGCGGGCGCACGCACCCTGCCAGCCTGGGGCTGTCCAAAACCAACCGGCTCCTCTGTGTGCCGGAAAATGGGACAACATTAAAGCTAATTCCGCTAGAAAATGAAAGATGGGCCAGTTCTTTGCCCCACGCCGCCCTGTGCAGCGGTGCAGGATTGGGCCCAAAGGCCAGCAGCCATTCCCAGAGCAGCCGGGCACCAGGGTCCCATCCTGCTGCTCCCGGACCTGGCTGATGGGATTACACCCTGCGGGGTCTCATCACCAGGCACATCCCTCCAGTTAATCCAGGCATCGCCTGCAAAGACAGACAGCCACGGAAAGGGCAGTTCAGTGGGATTAAAAGTTTCCCCAGCCCTGGCCAGATAAATTAACCTTGGCAGCAAACAGGTGCCTGCGCGGTGCTGCCCCGGTCACACCGGCTGGTCCCAGCCCTGGAGCATCCCCGGGGCAGCTCTGCCGGAGCCGGGCTGCTCCGGGGACCAGGCGCGGCGGCTGGGCATCAGACAGCCGGATAGGACGGACAGCAAATCCAGTCGTATTTTCTAACCTTGCAGCATGATTAGAAATACAAAGCAGGACTTTATTTCCCCATCCCTCGAACAGGCTGGCTCTTCCGCAGCGGCTGCCCCGGCCGGCGTCCCAGCAGCACGGGCTGGCCTTGGGGTGGCCGGAGCGGCCAAGGTGCAGGGGCTGCTGCCCAGGCCGGTCCCGCTCCCCTTCGCTCTGGCTGCAACACTTCAACACTTCGCCGCCGCCAAAGACCAGCCCGAGCGTTAAAACACCCTGTGCTCGCCTGCGCTCGCCCCTGCCCAACGGCCCAGGCCGCTCTTTGCGCTTTTGAGGCTTAAAAATACCATTTCTCAGCTTCATTTTCCCAAGAGCCGGGTGACTCGAATGTTTTTCTCCCTCTTCTGTTACTTCCAACATACAGAAAAGAAAAAAAAAATCATAGTTTAATATATTAAAGCAAAGCCCACCTCTCGCGCCCCAGTGACGAGCGCGGGGGCAGGTGGGCTCCTCCATCCTGCACTGCACCAAGCGCTCAGCTTCAGCATAAGGAAAAAATGAGGTGATTTTTTTTAAGGGACGTGGCAAAAGGGGCAGCGCTGGCTGCTTTGTATTCTGCTACCGAAAGGGCAGAGGAAATGAGTTTTCTTTAAGCAAACTTTAAAGGACAGGAAATATGGTGGCTATTTTGGGCTGCCAGCCTGTCCTCGGCTTACCGGGCCCGCGGCAGCGGGACGGGGAGCACCGTCGGGCATCGGTGGCTTAACCGGCACCGTGGCCCTGGCTTTGTCCTAGCATAGGCAGGAGAAGGCTGCTGCGCTGCCAGGGCGGGTGGCTCCTCTTCGTCACCAGCGCCTAACACCAAGATTTAAAGAAAAACCCCAAAACCCCCAGGAACGACCCGTTCCCAAGGAGCTCAGCTGGGTTTCCACAACCTGGTCCCTCTCTGGCATCCCTGGGAAGATGCTTCTCTCGACCGGTGCCGAGCCCTTCCCTGATTTTTTTTAATTCCCCATCCCTTTTTGTGCTTTTGTGTTTACAGCAGCGCCTCACCTGGCTCCTCCGAGCTTGGGGTCCTGCTAATTTCTCCTTCGTGCCAAGCTGTGACCTTCCTGCTCCTTCCCCTGCCAGCACCAGCAGACCCCGGTGCGGAGCTGGCTCGCACGGTGCCGCCGCCCCGGTGGCGCAGAGCCCCGGGTGGCCACGGCAGCGTGCCGGGACCGTCCCGCTTCCCCTCCGCCTGCTCCTGGCCAGAGCTGACAGGCTGGCTCTGGGGCTGACCCTTCGCCAGGCATTTGTGCCGCCCGCAGCCCAGGAACCGGGAGTCCTCGTCCACCCTGCAAGCGCTCGGGGATGGAGGGAGGCATGGAGGGATGGCGGTTTGGAGGGATGCAGAGAGGGAGGGATGGCGGTTTGGAGGGATCAAGTTTGGATGGGTGGAAGTGGCTTTGGCGACACACAGACACAGGGAAGCGGCTGCCCTGTGCCCAGGGAGCTGGTGGGGTGGAGGAGCTCAGGGCCTGGACCCCATCAGGGCTCTGCCCGCATCCACCCCCTCTTCCCTGTGCGATCACACGAGCGCATCCCTCCGGCTGCTGCATTTCGGCGGGCCGTGAGCGCGCCCTTCAGTGTCCGTTGCTGTTTTTGTCAAAAAAGGGCTGGCTGCCCCTGTCTGCCATGTGCTTTGCAGGGAGCAGGAGGAGCTCAGCATCCCACGTACCTGCAGGAGCCGCAGACTAACCCGTGCCACGCTTCTGCCCCTTCCTTCTCCGTTTTCCTTCTCAAAAAACTTAAAGCGCGGTCCTATTCGGAGGATTAGACAAGAAGAGCCAGTCCCCAAAATAACTTCCCTTGGCCGTCGTGGCCTGGCCACACTCAGCAGAGGACAAACAGCTCCCGTTGCGAGCAGGGGACACCGGGCACCGCCGCCGTTCCCGGCCAAAGCTGCTGCCCCCGGCCCTCCCAGCACGGCTGCGGGTCCCCAGGCAGCCCCAGGGCCCTACACCGGGACTTGATGGGGACTTTATTCAGTCCGTTTGTGGGTTGGGTTTCCCCCCCCCGCTTTTTTTTTGACAACAGTGTCTTTTACACAGCACGTCTGGGGAAAGCGTTTTGCTGGGGGAAGCCCCTGCCATCGGGCGCTGGGGGTCCGGCTCGGGGTCCTGGCTCCAGGACCGCAGCCGCAGGGCTGAGCTCCCACCCCAGGCGCAGGATGGGGTCCCGACCCGCACGCTGCCACCCCGGGGTCTGGTTATTGTGCCGGCGGTGACTGGGGCCAGTTTCCACGCTATGAAACACGTCAGTGCGATCTTCCAGCCCTAATAAACCTTCCTCCGAGGACTTGTTGGTCTGACCTCTGGAAAAGGGGTTTTTCCCTTGATTTCCACCGCGCTGACGGTCTATCCCTTATGGTTGCACCCAGCAGGGGCCTCATGCGAGAACAGGACTTTGTGCCAAATTTTTCCAAAAGAATAAACTTGCCTGGTCTCCTTGTGCACACAGTGCCCAGCTCTGCCATCAGCCAGCTCTGCACACGCGCCACGGCCCGCTGGGCGGTGGAAAACAACAGCAGCTCGAAAACCAGCTCAGCTGTGCCCCAAACCCACCCTGAGATCATCCACTGAACACAAGAGCGGAGAAATCCCCCAGGAGAGCCGCGGCGGGGAGCAGAGGGGGCACACCACATCCAGGGGAAACACGTATCCGTCCCTGCCACCCTCCTGCTCCGCCGAATAATCCCAACGGGAAGCCCAACCCCAAAGGTCCCGCTGCACCAAGGCAGCGCCAGCACAGGCTCCTGACATGGCTCAGAGCTGCTCGGAGAAAAAGCAATTACAAAATTCCCATTTTTTTAAAAAAAAAAGTCCTTCCCACCAAGGCTCACACTTCAAACCACCGTTAGCATCTGCCCATTAACTACCTTTGCCACGCGGGGAAATGGGGAGGTGGCACGGGAGCCGGTGGGGAGGGCAGGGAGCCTTTTGGTGCCCTGGAGCTTTTCCCCTTTTCTTTAAATGTTTTTAATTTAGAGGAAACTTAGCACTGCGGGAGGGGAGGGATTTGGAAGGGGTCCGGCAGCACCCCAAGCTTTGGCGGCGTACCGCTTGCTGCCATCCGGACGTGGCCACGTCAGAATCCGTTTCCTATGCCGGGGCACGGCGGAGCGCTGCTGTCTCCCAAGGACTGCGCCCTCCTGCAGAGAGGACCCAGGCAGGACTCTGCGCTCCTGCGGGGGGGGACCCAGAGAAGCCGCGGGGGGGACCCAGAGAAGCCGCAGGTGAGCGTCTGCTTGGTGCCCCCTCGGCCGCCCCACAGGGAAGCCCCAGAGCCAGAGGGAGGGAGCGGGTTTTCGGACAGGCAAGGGTTTTTTTTTTTGCAGATGTGGGGTCTGAGGAGCAGCGTGGCAAATAGAAGGGCCGTCCCGGCTTGCAGAGACGTTGCTGAGTGCAGGGGACCGGCCAAAGCCACCACCCACGGCTGGGTTTGCTCCTGTGGACCGAGCGCCTCCGCTGCAGGGGCCGCCCTGGATGGGGATGGGGATGAGGATGTGGCCAGGGATGGGGTTGAAGATGGAGCCAGGAATGGATGGGGCTGGAGATGACGATGAGGATGAGGGTGAGGATGGGGCCAGGGATGCAGATGGGGATCAGGCCAGGGACGGTGCTGGGGGCTGAGCTTGCCTGGGGCAGGCGCTCAGCGCCAGGGGAGACACAGAAGCGCAGTTTTTGGCAGTGGGCGGCCTGCCCGGGCACGTACCCGCCCCGGCACGTACCCGCCCCGCGAGGCTGCACCTCTGCGGCAATTCGGGCTCCCCAGGGCCACGCGCTGCCTGCAGAGCCAACGCCGCCAAAGCAAACAGCCTTTATCTGCCCCACATGGCAGCGCGTTTGCTGTGGAAGTTTGTTTTATCACGGGCATTACTTTAAACTGTGCCCTTTGTATGAGCCCTCTTATCAAAAAGTCAATAAAAGCACAAAGGTGGTATTTTTTTTGTCTTCCTTTTCCAAAGAAAGCCGTGGTGAGAGGTGCAGCAGGACGCAGGCAGCGTCCTCCCGGCACCCCGAGCCTCGCGGTGGGGACCCCCGATTTCCAAGACGCTGGAGCCCAGCACGCTGGAAATGTTGGAGCCGATTCAGGTCAATTAAAGTTGAGGTTTTTATTGAATTAAAGTGTGAAAGTACATACAGCCAGCCCAGTATTCGGTTTGTTATTTTTTTGATGTTAATTCAATTTTTTTCACTCCGCTCATAAACGTGATTTAAAAGGTGGGAGAGATCCCTGGGCTGGAGGAGAGCCGGGAGATGGGTTTTGGCGCTTGGAAAGGATGCGGGCGGGTTTCTTGCACCTGGGAAAGCGTCGGCAGCAGTTGGGACGTGAGGCAGAAAAGCGCTTCTGGCAGCAGCAGCCAGGTGAAATCCCGTAAAAAGACTCAGGGAAGGAAATCTCATGGGATGCGGCTGCACTGCAGCCCAAATGTGCCTCGGCCGGGGCAGCTAGGATGTCTCCAAGGCTGCCCGTTGCCCCACGGAGGAGAGGGCCTTCGAGCGTAAATCGGGAGCAAAATAAACAACGCTGAATTTGCTCCAGTAACGCCGGTTGCCAGCGTGCCGCTCTGCAGCCCCGCGTACAGAAACGTTTGTTTCAACAGGTCCTGGCGCGGGCAGCGTCCCACCAGCCCAGGGAGCACCGCGGCCCGAAGCAGAGCGGAGGAGGAACCTGGCGGGACCTGGAAGCATCTGCCCCCGGCAAGGCACTAACCCGCGCTCCGGTTTTAATGCTTCTGAAGGATTTGCTTTCCAAAAAGCTCTCGAGTGCGGCTGGCTGTGCAAGCGGAGTATTTTTAGCAAGTATTCATGCGAAACGACTTAGGGTAATGATTTGCAATGTAAAGTTAGAGCCTCAACAAAAACTCAGACTAAGCAGATTCAGGGTCAGCGGGACTTTCTTGCTGATTTTGCTGATGGGAACTGCACAGCCAGGTCCAGGGAAGCTGCGTGGAGGCTGGAGCTGGTTACGGATTTTTCAGGGCAATAAAACCCCACTGTGCCTGAAGGACGAAAACTTGAAATCCTTCCACGGACCGTGACTCTGCAAAGTCACAGATAAATATTTAACCTGTCAATAGTCGCACAAGGAGCACAACGGCCACCGAAAGTACCGCACCGCCTTTCCCCGACCCGCGCTTGCCCGTGTCCTTTGTCTCTTTTTGCCATCATTGATCCTTGAGCAAAGAAATGAGCTGCTGGGAGGGACGTGCTTCTAGAAAACAGCGGGAATAAATCCAGCTCCCACCCCGTTGCCTCTCCCTGAGGTCTCACATGCAATTTAACGCCAGCGACTGATGAGCATTCACGAACAAAGAGCCAAGCGCAGCCTCAAGACACCCCAGCTCAAGGCTCACCGTGACTTTTGGCCGTTCCCCGACGGCCTGCAGGACAACCAGGCTCTCCTCTCCACCCTCCAACGTACCTACCAGAAGGAAGGACCACGGCTGGCTTTAGGCTCCTTTGGAGGTCCCTCCTGGTGTTCAGCTCAGCCCCCCCGTTCATCAGCTCCATCTTCTGCAGGTGATGACCCACCCAAAGCTGAGCAGCTGTCAGGCTGCTGGAGGACAACCCCTGGGGACGGTCACTGCCAGAGGAACACCGGGCTGGGGACATCAAGCCCCTGACAAGCAACACAGGGCTGGGGAGCGAAGATACTGGAAGGGTGAGGATGGTGATGGGTCATCCCATCTGTGCTTCAAAACATGGTCCCTCACCAGTCACTGGTGGGAGACGGCTGCTCCCGCAGCTCAGCAGGCACAAGGGCCTCCAAAGCCCTCCAGAGCCACCAACCTGCCAAGCATGAGGGCGAGCGGAGCAATGTGGGCGAGAAACCCCCGTGTGACCTTGTCTCTTGGCGCGAGCCATGGGAAGATGGGAATGCCAAAGCGTTTCCGAGCTTTGAGTTCATCTTCCACGTGGGTGTGCAGGACAGAGCTCACACCCGTGGGTGTCCAGAAAGGGTGGAAGGGTTTAAACCAAGTGTTGAAGGGCGCCAAAGCTCTGCTTGGCCAGGAGATTTATCGCAGCGAGCACGCCCGCGACCAGCACGCCATCTGACACCGGGATACACGCACTGGAATAACAAGGGAAAGAAGTGTCTCACATTTTTAATTGTTTTAATGAAGAAGAGAAGCATCTCAATATATAGTAAGCCTCCGCAAATGACTCTCGGTCACCACGTTCTTCAATGTCAGGATGACACCATCGCACTTTCTCATACCTTGTGTTTCTTAATGGACAAGAGGCAAACCCTCCTGGGTTTTCCAGCACCAACTGGCTTCTCGGCATGAAGTAAACTTCTCTCCGGATCAAACCACCAGAGTAAACTGCGAATGAAATGTTCCAGCCCCAGAAGGGATTTTTGTCAGAGGCTGGGTTAGCACTTGCCAGCCGATGACTTCCACCTGGTCAAGCTCTTTACGACTTGGGCAGCAAACACCGCTTATTTTAGTATAAAATGGGTTTTATAAGGTTAGACTTTATCATAAGACCGTTATAATTTGAAATTTAACTTTAAAATGGATTACTTTTAAGCTGCGAGTCCATAAAATATGTGGTCAATTAAGACGTGGGGCCTCAAGCTTGGTGTAAAACTCGCTTTTAATGCCGCTTGGACAGATTCGGTAACTGAATCAGAACTGCAGCAACTGAGCAAAAAAAAAACCCCAATACCAGATGGGTGCTTTTCATTAAACGGCTTTTTCCATTTACATGCATTCTGCTTTTACCGGCTGTTAGGGGCTAAAAAAAGTCCTACATAATCATAAATGTTAATAAACACAGTACAAGTACAGGGCTTTTTTTCTCCCACCTTTTGGTACAGTTCTTTAGGGTTCATATTCTTCTCATTTCTGCAGCCACAAGTACCGGTTCCTTTTTTTTTTTCTCCCCCCTTTCTCTTGTGTGAAGAAACACTTCTGTAATCCCTAAGATTCTTGCTTCGGGACTTAATTTTTACATAAAAAAAGCCTCACACCAATATCGAACGACTATTGATAAAACTGGCAGAGCTATTAAAAATAAGTGCTCGACACAATAACTATTTTTTCTGTGTTTTGAATACAGAAAACATTACAAAATTATTCAGCCTTGTCATCGTACGCATTTTAAATGTATAGTTATGGATGTCTTCAGACAGGGAAAGCACTTTTAATCTTTTCACGAGGAGAAAGTCAAAACCCTCCGTTAGAGATGACCAGCTGCCCCCAGGGAATCGCGCAGCTCGGCAGCGCGGGCAGCGCCAGGAGCGCACACCAGAGCCTGATGAACGGATTTGTCTTCTCTTTCCCCAGAGCCAAGGTACGTGGCGTTAATTTTTTATTCCGGGCCAAAACACAACACAGAAGTCAAACCCCTTTGTAAGAGGGAGATCCTTTTACCTGGACTTAGTCCCCAAAACTGCTTTACCTTTGCGGCTGTGCCTACGCTGTATGAAAAGATACGGACTGAGGCAGACGACATGAGGAGCTCCGATTGCAAATAAAAAATCTTTATTGCATCTTAGAAGCAAGTCTTAAAAAAAAAAAAAAAATTCCATGCACTGAATCCATCCAAGTACCTACATCCTTGGGACTGTCACCAAAAAACGATGAACATTATAAGACATCGACTCTACACTAGTTGCAGTTCATATTCCATACACGTGTAAACAATGGTTATTTCTTCTACTGGAATAGCAATTACTCCATACGATCCCTTCAAGCATGGCAACAACCTCAGCATCGTTTTTATTCCGTTCCTTCACTAGTCTCCACTTCCCAAAGAGTAGGCAAAGTGGAACTGAGAGCAATGAGACGAGATGGTGCTGGAGGATACGATAGAAAAATATATTGTTCGCTGGTTTTTATTTTTTTGTTTCTGCTGAGCAAGATATTTACAGGTAGGTAGGTCCCAACAGATCATCTGCTTCAATGACAATGTCCATTCACTAAGTCTCAGTGTAAAGGGTTCCCTTTCTGGCTTTAAGGCACTTTATTTTGTGTATTTTCTCTTACCTTGCTAGGTGTTAGCTCATAGGGATCACGCTTTCCTTGTATTCGGCCTCCCCATCCCCAGTTCCTCTTAGAATACCCAAAAAAATTCCTAAGCTTACTTGAAGTCATTCCAAAAATGTTAAGGAAATTTGGGGAAAAAAGATCCATGAAAAAAATATTTTAGAAAGTAATCTTTGGAGATCTTTTACTGCAAGTATGATGTACACTACCTTATCAGTGAGAAGATGCAATACATTCCTAATATATATATATATATTTACACACACATATATATATATATATAAAATATTAAAATGACTAACAGATATTCAAGGAAAGGTCAAGAACCTAAAACAATGGATATTAAATAAATTAACGGTCTATCAGATACAGAAAAAAATAATCCCAAAACAAAACTAGTAATCAAATGTAATAATTGTTCCCATTAACATCACGTAACCGACTGAACAAAATCAATGCGATCGGGTGCAGTACACTCGGTACAGAGGATTTTTCAAAGTTCTCGTTAGGGATCTCTAATTGTTCGTTGTGTATGGTTGCTTGGCTGCAAGAGATTCGCATTTCCCGTCCTCTTCCCCTCCCTCGTTACGCTTCGGCATTTCTTGATCACATCGTCTCAGCTCTAGGCAGGACAGCGGTTGAGGGTAGTACACAGAACCCACCACGGGTTCTTAAAGCGTTACGTCCACGTATGGACCAAATATAAAAGACAAAAATTTCTACAAGGACTAATCGGAGAGCGGGTTGTGCTTACTTTCTTCCCCCCCTTGAAGTCGCCTGGCCCTAATAAGTGGAAGTGTATTTTTAAACTGAAAAATACACTGAAAACTGATTATTTTTTTTCCGGCCATCTGGAAAAATAACCTCCTGCCATTAATACCCTTATCATCGCCACACCGATTTGTTTTGTTCTAACGCAATTTAAAAAATAATGGCTATCCTTAACAAAAGAAGCAGAATCTTTGCACGGTAGCAGTCACAACAAAACATTTAGACACACCGTTTGGTCACTTGGCTTGCACGCTCAGGTCCCAATTTACAGAATCCCAGCAACGAAGACAGCAACGCAAAAGGTAGGGAACAATCTTTTGTTCATAAGGAAATTCTAATTCAAGTCAGATTTCCGCTGATCGGTCAGGTAACTCTTAAACACTTTTTTTGTTTGAAGGCAAATATTGATCACAGTTTTGTTCAAAACCAAAAACACAACAACAAAAAAACCAACGGCCTTGTTCTTCTCAAAATGAGCGCTTTGTAAGAAAACAATGATGATTTCTAAAATATATCCTGTGTGGTCTTTTAAAAGTGAATTATCAAAAAACATTTTCCCAAAAATAAATTAGATAATTAAAAAAAAAGTCTTTTCCAGCATAGCTGGACATTAGGCTGTCCTCACTGAGCCATTAGTATTGCTGCTTTTCCCAAAATTCGGGTCATTTTTTTCAAACCATATTTCAGCCAGCTGTTGTGTGGACCCATAAGTTGAAGCTTTGGACCCCAAGCACATTTTATATTGTTTTGGATCAAGATTAGGGTCACAAAAAACAGGGTGATGCACATGGACTACTCCAATTTCTTGGCTTCGGAAAGTTTTTAAGCCGGCTTGAATGACTTTGTTAAATAGATCCACGTCTTCAAGGCCCCAACCTTGGATGGAGACATCAAAGCCACCTGCTCGAAGAAGATCACCTTTGTAAATGCAGGTAATGCCAAAGCCATAGTTCCTCCAGAAACCTGTTTTCTGGGTGAATGCAAAATGATTGTCACTAGGAACTTTTCCACTATAAACAATTTTTGGATCATACTGGCTAAAAATGATGGGAAAGTATACTTGTTGACCCAAAACCGTATTGGCTCTACACCGCTGGAGGAATTCTGTGGTAAACACTAAGTCAACATCACAGAAGAAAAGCAAAGACTCATTTTGGAACTGAGAAGATCCGACTTCCAGAGCCAGTGCCCTCGAGAACTCCCCCGACACCGGTAAAACCTGCATGTCAGCCTTGGGGTATTTGGAGCGGTAATCTCTCATCAGCTCAATCTGCTTCACTTTGTCAGGGTTGGAGTTGGAATTGAAAAGCAGGACAACCAGCTTGACGTTCTGGTTTGGAATGAGGCACGTCTTTTCAAAATTCCCCATGAACCTTGCGAACATGTCAAAACGTCCGGAGAGAGGAATCAAGATGTTGATCTTCTTGTCTTTGAGTTCCTTCCTCTCTACTTTTGATCGGCTGAGCTGGAAGGGAACAAACATCTTCAGCGAGTTGGACAGGAAAGACAGGGATCCAGAATCCTGGTTGATTTTGCTGGCCAGCTCTTTGGCGTCCATCTCTTCGTGCTCCATAAACTGGATCTTGCTGAATGTCTGCTGCAAGTATGCATGCCTCCTGACGGGGACGGTCATCTTCTTCCCCTTATGCTTTTTGTACAGAAGCAACAAGTCAAGAACGTACTCTGCTCCGTACATCGGATTTACTCTGCGATAGCCATACTGTATTTCCTTGAAATCGATGATCCTCCCCCGGGTCTTGGCGTTGGCGTTGATCATTTCCATGACCTGCATAACAATGTCATCCAACGCTTCACGCTGAGAGGAGTCCATCCCTCTCCGAGGGGGCTGCCCATCGGCACCCGAATACAAATACTTCCCTGTTAGAAACTCCCACTCCAAGATTTCTTCCCGGTGGCGGGGCTGGAATCGCATGAAGGAGGGTGGCATCCCCAGCTGCAGGTCATCTTTGTGGATTTCTGTATTGCTGTATTTGCTCATCAGGACAATTTCCCGGTGCAGCTGTACAGTCCGGTGGCGCAGCTCTGCTATCTTGCGGCTCAACATGTAGCTGTGAAGTCTGTATTGGTAGGGGGGGTTCTTATTGGGGTGCAGTGTTATAGCCCTGTGTATTTTGCTGTTCCTCAGGTCTCGGATATAGCCTTTTTTGTTCTGCTCATAATTTTCATAAAACAGCTGCTGCATCTAGAAGAGAGGAAGGAGAAGTTAGTGCCTCGGCAGTGCTGTACTTGTGAAAGTTAGCCCACGCAGCCTCCACTGGGAGAAAATTCCGCCTTGCTCGCAGGGCCAGAAGGCTTTCTGAATAAGCTGTTCTTGGTTTTAGGCACAGGTTGTAGCAATACCAGCTGCTATTCAAGGAAATAAAGAGGATTATTCACTGTAAACTGGTAAAAGAAACATCCACCATGGATTTGGGATTACTACAGCCCATTCTAGAGATATCACTGTCAGCCAAACAACTCAGCAGTAAGTGGATTGCATGGTCATTTTTTCACAACAATACAGCATCACCAGGGAAAAAAACATGAAGCATTCGCTATAAACCTCTTACTATTCTTCTGCCTCCCACAGGAAAGAATAATAATAATAATAATAATAACAACAACAACAACAACAACAACAACAACAACAACAAGGATGCCATATACATAGTAAGCAAGTATTAACAATACCTTTTCCGTTACACCCAAATGTTGTTCAGGCATTAAAAATCCAGCTTGCTGAATGTTTTAGTTAAGTTGCTAAATATGTTCTCTCCAGTGCTGGAATACAAAGCTACAGTTCCCCTGTCATTTTAAAACATCAATAGAAGGTATAGAAATGCACCTGAGATTCCTAGCAGCAGTTCCAGAAGGCAGGTAACACAGGATGCCTATGTCAATAAAATAATAATACAAGCACCCTGAAAGTGGAAATTGCTATTCAAAACAAGAAGATAGCGAGCTAGGATTAGATTCAGAAGCCTTACAGAAAGCCACAACTTACGAGAAGCAGGCAAACCAGCTTTACAGTTTTCAGTAGGTCAGGCAGTAGCTGATATAATGAAAGGCAGGTGGAAACCAGGATGATAATGTGGAAAATAAGCTGAAAAAAAAAAACCCAAGAGAAAAAAAAAAAACCTCAAGGCCC